>JAJJMC010020972.1:343935-373062 GCA_023531435.1 Papaver californicum | reverse complement strand
AATCATTACCTTCACAAGTTCGAGAATCGAACCTTTATTTACCACTTCTAAAATTACATCAAGTAGTTTAGCCTTACAAGCTTGCTCATCTTCTGTATGTGTAAAGGAGTAATAATACATGTTGAGAGCAGTTAATTGGATATGTACTTGTTTCAATATGACTCATTTTTGAGTAATTTCCCCCTAAAGATACTAATATTGTTTATTTGCAATTTTGCAGAAACCATTCAGTTTTGATGGTCTGGATGGAAATATGAATACCTTAATGATGCCTCCTCTGAAATTTGGGGAGAGATTTAAGGATGTCTATAATGTGATCTTGATATTGGATGATCGAGAGCATTTCACTAAGAATAATAATGGGTTGGTTATCTGACTCTTGTCCTGTGATTTGACATATCTTAGTCAATTTGATATTGGTTATTCTGCACACTTAGCCTGTTGCATTTTAAGTGTATATGAGTTAAAGTTGTGTGTTTGATTACTATTAAATTTTTCTTCTTTCTGTGATTTGCAGGGCTGGGTCAAAAAAGACTATTCAGAATACAGTCTCTGAGTTCAAAATTCAAGTAGAGGTAAGTCACTATGAACTTTAGACTCGCTCAGGTTTGACTGACAGTGTCTTATATAAAGGTCGCAATCGCAAACCTTCTGTCGGTTGGAACTTTCTTAAATATGTAATGGGTTTTCTTACTTGCTTTATGACCCAAATGAACTTTAAAGGTTTTCTTACTTGCTGATGGATACAACGCTGTTGTCAACTACATACTACATGGATACTGTGGACAATTAAGGGATGGTTTGCTATGCATGAAAGACGGTGTATTTTCTAAACAATACCCAAAAGATTCCAGTCGTGATACTACTGTTGACAAAAATGGTTATCCAGTCTACAGAAGACGCGATAATGGTAGGATCGCAGCTAAAGATGGTATTGATTTGGATAATACGTGGGTGGTTCCTCACAATATAGATTTGATCGTAATGTTTGATGCACACAGAAATGTTGAGGTTTGTAATTCAAGAGGTGCATTGGTTAAATACTTATTCAAGTACATTAACAAGGATAAAGATAGGGTGACTGCAATAATTGAAAAGGATCCAGAGCTCAGTAAGGATACAGAAGAAGAGGAGGTATTGATTGACGAAATAAATAATCACTTGGATTATCGTTATATATGGCGCAAAGGTATGTTGGAGGATTTTTGATTTTGACATTCAGTACCGTGATCCATCCGTAGAGAGACTTCCTTACCATTTAAAGGGTGAACACCAAGTGGTTTTTAGTGATCCATCAGTAGAGAGTTCCTTACCATTTAAAGGGTGAACACCAAGTGATTTTTAGTGATACAGACGACGTAGAAGATGTGTTGGATAGCTTGAGCGAGAATATTACAAAATTTCTAGAGTGGTTTGAAGCAAATAAAAAATACCCAGAAGCAAGAAGATATACTTATGCTGATTTTCCATCTAGTTTTGTCTGGGACAACCTTACTAGAGAATGGAGAATATGGAAGATATGCAATACAGTTGGCAGACTATAAAAAGCTCATCCGAGTTCAGGAGAAAGATATTTTCTTTGTATCCTACTGAATGTGGTTAAGGGGCCACGTAACTAACACGAGTTGAAAACAGTTGACGGGATTGTTCATACTACTTTCAGAGAAACATGTGTAGCTCTTGGGTTGCTCTCAGATGACGATGAATGGCATGGAGGACTATAGAAGTATCGACATACAACAGAGGTGATATGCTACATCAGATGTTTGTCATAATGTTGATATCTTGTGAAGTGGCTGATCCAAAAAATTATAGGAAAAAAACTAAACTTTGTTAGCCGAAGGGATTGAATATCGGGAGAGGAAAAGAAGCCACAACTTATATCTGGAACTTAATGAAGACGATTTAAAAAACCTCACTTTGCTTGACATCGAAGAATTAATAGAGAGAACTGGTAGAACTCTTGATGAGTTCCCATCCATACCTTTCCCAAAAAAGGTTAACCAATATGCTTATAGAAAAATAAATTAATAGACGAAGAAATCAATTACGATATCGAAAAACTGCAGAGTGAGCATATTAGGCTAAAAAATGGTTTGAACAAGGTTCAACAACAAATATTAGATGATGTTAGCCAGTCGATTAAACGAGGGAACGGTGGAACTGGAAAAAATTATCTTTGGAACACCATAATTACTGGTCTTCGTGTACAATCCAAGATTGTTTTGGCTGGTGCATCATCCGATATAGCATCGATGTTGCTTCCGGGAGGAAGGACTGCACATTCTCGATTCAAAATTCCAATAACTTTGGAACAAACTTTCACATGCGATGTTAGTCATAGAACTCAGTTAGCAGACTTGATATGTAAAGCTGATATAATAATCTGGGATGAAGCTTTGATGATTCACAGACACGCTTTTGAAGCTCTAGAGCGAACAATGAAAGATCTCATGAATCCTAACAAGGATAAGACAAAAGAGAAATTGTTTGGAGGAAAAATTGTACTTTTCCGAGGTGATTTTAAGCAAATATGACCAGTTATTCAGGGTGGAAGCCAAGGGAATATTGTCGATGCTTCAATTAGTAGGTCAAAATTATGGAAGCATTTCCATGCATTTGAGTTATCTGAGAACATGAGATTGTTGAGTGGAAATTACAATTCTGTGGAGAAACAAACAATATCCGAATTCAGCAAATGGATTTTGGATCTTGGAAACCATTAATTAAGAGCGGGGAGAATCCCATCAAAATTATTGTTGAGGCCATTTATCCTGAACTGGTTGATAAATTCGACGATAAGAATTACCTTAGGGAAAGATGCATTTTGACGCCAAAGAATAATACTGTTGATCAAATAAATGATTATGTGGTGTCTATGTTTCCAGGTAAAGAACATATTTTTCTAAGTTCGGGTTCAATTAGTTGTTAGAAAACAATATATATATATATATATATAATATGAATTTTAAGATTTTAAGAAAATAATAGATTTTTGTTTTGTTTTATAAATGAAAAACTCATTAGTTCCACATTGGAGAGTTTCCAATCTTAAGCTATTTTAAGAGACTATATAAAATTATTAGTCCCACATCGGGGATATCACTCTTCTTAAGTAGTACTAGGTTATTATATAAACAAGCTCTTGTCTCAACCTATAGAATCAATCCAAGGAAAAAGGGTTTCTCCATATTTTTGGAGAGACCAAAAGAAAAATATTTTTCTATTGTTTTTCTTAAGCTTTCACGATTTTCTTGAGGGTTTTTTCGGAGTTGCCAAGCTCAAGTTGAGCATCTACTACGAGTGCTAGTAGTAGGTGTAGTAGGGCGTTTTATCCTGGAGGCATCCGTGATAGACACATTTTAGTGTCTAAATTGCACCTTAGTTTCTATTAAGTTAGTATTCGATTTTTGCATATATTACGTGTTTTTATGCTTTTGTAGGTACATTAGAAGAATACAGATTTGTGACAAAATTGGCTCAAAAAGTGATAAAGGCACCCAAGGACAAGTGTTACTGGCACCCCAAGAATGGATAAGGGACACCCTAGAATCGGCGAGTCAACCCAGCGAGTCAACCCGGCCGAGTCACCGATTCAACTCATCGGGTTTTTCCTGTTTCAAACAGGAAAAGGAATTGGATGTGATTTCATGGACTTTTTGTGGTTGTTTTCAGACCCAATTGCAAGACGAATCCCATACAAGTTATAACAATCGAGAAACAGCAAAAAAATCCCGGAAAATCAGCTCGGAAAATCATGAACTTGGCCGGAATCCTGTTTCGATTAGGAATGGAATTTGTGAGTTGTTTGAGAGAGTTCTATTAGGTTTAGAACTTTCTCTAGGGTTTGTAGACCCTATATAAACCAAGAGAAGCGAAGAAAAATAATCACGCAGCCCTAGAGATCAATTCCGAAAAATTCCGGCCACTTCCGTCACCGCCGATCACCTGCTACTGCACCGTCCGGCGTGTTCTTCATCCAGCCATCATCGGGGAAGACGACTCAGCAACATCTACATCTGTTGCTGATTCAAACTGTTTTGTTGCCTATTCTTTCTTTTCCTTTGTTGCTTAGAACTTTCTGTAACAGCGGAACCAGCTTCTGTAACGCATATACGCGTATCAAATCAGCTGTTACACCATTATTCAATCTTTTAATCAATATTTTGAGCAATGAAGAGATCTTTTGAGCAAGTTTTCTCCACCATGAGCTAAGTTTATTTACTGGGATGATGGAGGAGGTTTTTCTCTCAATTTTATGTGGTAAGTCTATTTTTAATTAATTATTTATAATTCTTTACTTGTTAAAATTGCATAGTTTCGAAATAGAAAAACGGTTTTCATTCAGTATTGGTGTTTTTGTTTGATGGGTCATGCTGGGTTGACAACCTATGATGTCCCATGCTTGTGATTTACCTCTGCTTGTTTGCATAAAACCTATTTTGGCAATATTTGAGCTTAATTTATTTAAAAGAATTGCATGATTAATCACATAAATTGTTAGAAATAACTGAATCTTGATTCCTGGTTTTCTCCATATTTTTTAAAAGCTATCTCTAGTTTATTTTCCTGATTTTTATTTAATTAGATTAAGTCCAATATTTTCTAAAATCATTACCTTCACAAGTTCGAGAATCGAACACTTTATTTACCACTATTAAAATTACACCAATTTTTGGCGCCGCTGCCGGGGACTTGTTTTTAAGTTTAGGGTTTTAGATTTATTTTTAGGTTTTTATTTTTAGTTTTATTATTTTACTTTGTTCCATTTTACATTTCTTTTGGTATTTCTCTTTTTGCTACAGGTTGAATTTTGGATCGAAAGGGATTAAGCCAAAGTTTTGGAATTAAAGCTAAAGACTTGGAGTTAAAGGGAAAAGCTTAAAGAACGAAAAAAAAAAAGATCGAAGATTTTATTTTTCTTAATTAGATTTTTTAGTTTATTTTAATTAGTTTTAATTAGTTTAGAAAATTGAATTAAGGTTTTTATTATTTCTGTAATTTTTCTTTTATTTTCGGACTTTCTTTTGGACATTTTTGGGCATTTTATTATTTTTAAACCCTACGGAAGGGTAGTTTTAAATATCAAACTGTGTGCAGGGAAGGACGACAATTACGATATTGTCTCGTCCCCTCGGGTTCGCACACTATTGAAAAGGATATTAGTGGCCCGAGTCGACTTCAACGGTTCATCGCCCGTCTGGTACGGGAGGTAAGCTTCGACCAACCCACGAATCTCCTGTCAGTAGGTTTTCTGGACGCCTTTGTATGCATATACGCTGAGGACTGAATACGGACTTTAATTTTTGCATAGTAAAGGGCAAGGCCTGGCCATACAAGATAAGGTTTCGGATTTCATCACCGTCTCCTTCTTGCCCGCTTTAGGAAAACGAAACCTACGCGAACCTAAGCCTAAAATCTTGACTAGAAAGAGACCTATAGGGTATCGAGCTTATTGGAAAATCGTTCAAAAGGACTGTACGGGTTACTTTATTAGCCTAACTCGAAGTTCAGGAAGATTATTTTAAGTTGATTAGAGCCTCCTTGTAACCCAGGGAAAAGTCCCGAAGAGACAGGGTTATCAAAGCTCCTTAGAGCTTATCTTGTTTCTCTTCGACTTAATCTAATTCGGATCATTCTAAGAGGTTTGCTAAAATTGTAACCAGTTGCCTTTTGAAAGAATAGAAGCTGGTCTAGAAACAATCTAAGTGGAACCATCATGCTTGTTGTTTGCTAGATTTAGGTTTGATTTGGTTGAGTCAGGGAACGATTGTGTTTGATTAATTGCTTGTTAGGATTTAATTTTTGCATGCCAAGAACGCCCTTAAGGCGAACTTGGGATAGAGACCCTCAAGGTAGGTTAATTAGTGGAAGACTGGTAGTTCACCTTAACCTTGAGAATCCAACTGAGAGTGAACTAGTCACTCCCGAGACCGTGTCAGCAATGACATCTCTGAAGGATTTGTTGAATCCGACCCGGACCTCACGTCCATCTTGCATCAAGTTAGCCGCTACTGAAGCGAGCTACGAACTGAAACCCGGAATCATCCAGATGCTTCCATTATTCTTAGGAAAAGAAAACGAAAATCCCTATTTTCATGTTAGGGAATTCGAGGAAATATGTAGCACAATCAAGATTAGAGACTTGAATGACGAGTCTATTAAACTTAGATTATTTACCTTTTCACTAAGAGATAAAGCCAAGTCGTGGTTGTATAGCTTGGCTCCTCAGTCAATTGAAACATATGCCCAACTTACTTCAGCTTTTATTCAGAAGTTCTTCCCTAGGAACAAAATTTCGTCTGTTAGGCAGAAAATATGCACGTTTTCCCAGCTAGAGGGAGAGTCTCTGTATGTGTATATAGAAAGGTTCAATGACTTATTGTCCCAATGCCCAGACCACGGAATAGAGGAGTTAAGGCTAGTTCAGATCCTTTATGAGGGTTTGGACTACGCATCTGTAACCTTGGTCGAGTCTTTGTCCACCGGAGGGTTCGACAGTAAGACTCCTGCTTAGGCGATGAAACTTCTAAGTGACATCGCCGAAAAGACCCAGCAGTGGGAGAGCATTAAGGAGCCAAAAAGAACAATTCTTCTAGGAAGAGGAAATGTTAATAGGGTAGAAGGATCTTTTGATCCAAAGGCCCAAATAGAAGCCTTATCTAGAAGGCTAGAACTGGTCGAAATGAATCAAGCTAGTAGTTCAGAGCCCAACCAATTCGAAGAGCAGACTTTTTCTCTTTATGATAACACAAGATTTGATAACCATAGAAAGTTCGACCTGTATTCGGAATCTTATAACCCTGGCTGGAGAAACCACCCGAACCTTTCCTGGTCGAAAGGCTAGGCTCAAGGTCAGTTTAGTAATGCTAAATGTCCTCCAGGCTTCAGTTATAAGAATTCGGATGGTCCAACTCAGCCCAGCAATGACGATAAGTATGAGCAGAGATTCCAGAGCATAGAAAGAGCTATTTCTAGTTTACAAACCTCAGTTAGTGACATTGCTGCGGCTCTGAGAGAGAGAGAACCTGGTAGGTTCCCTAGTCAACCCCAACCCAATCCTAGAGGAGTAAATGAAATGTCGACTGGTGAGAAATCATCCAGTCATGTGAATGCAATTAGTACCCTCAGGAATGGTAAGGTAGTGGATAACAAGGTAACTAGGCCTGATAGTGAACAAACTGTAGTTCACCCTGACCCAATAGTCGAAGAGACTGATAAAGCCTCTGACGAGCCTGAGGCAACCCCTCAGAGAACCGATTTCATGCCTAGAGCCCCGTACCCAAGGTTGTTAGCACCTACTAGGAAGGAATCCAATTTTAATGAAATAATGGAAGTTTTAAAGAAAGTCACGATCAACCTTCCATTATTAGATGCAATTAGGCAGATTCCTGCTTATTCCAAGTTTCTTAAGGACATGTGTACGCGAAAGCGAAAACTTAGCATACATAAGAAAGCTTTTCTAGCTAGTCATGTAAGTTCAATTATACAGAGTAGTACGGCCCTTAAGTACAAAGACCCAGGTTCCCCAACCATAGCTTGCACAATAGGAAACTACCGGGTAGAAAGAGCCTTACTCGATTTAGGAGCCAGTGTGAATTTACTTCCGTACCATGTGTACCTCCAGCTAGGACTAGGCGATTTGAAACCTACCCAGATGACTTTGCAGTTAGCTGATAGGTCTGTGAAAATTCCTCGTGGTGTCATAGAAGATGTTTTGATTGAAGTGGATAAATTTATTTATCCAGTGGACTTTGTTGTGCTTGATAGAAGACCTGTGCCTGATCCAGAGAATCATATACCGGTTATACTAGGTCGCCCGTTCTTAGAAACATCTAATGCGATCACTAACTGTCGTAACGGTGTTATGAACTTGTCTTTTGGTAACATGACTATTGAGCTGAATATCTTCAACATTAGTAATCAACCACCTGAGCCAGATGACCCCACCTTAAACCGTCAACATGATAGAGACCCCAGTTCAGGAGTCATTACCAAACAGTTTGATAGAAGACCCGTTAGAAAAATGTCTAGCCCACTTTGGATTAGAATTTGATGAGTTAGGCCCATCAGAGACCTTACCTGTGATTGTAGCTCCAGATTTGGATAGTGACCAAGAGAAGAGGCTAGTAACCATGCTTCAGGACAATAAGAAAGCTTTAGGATGGACCATAGCAGATATTAAGGGAATTAGCCCAACAGTTTGTATGCACTAGATCCATTCAGAGGAGGAATCCAAACCGTCTAGGGAGATGCAGCGTAGGCTCGACCCATTAGAAGATCCATTAGAGAAATGCCTAGCCAACTATAAAATTGATGGCGATAATGATAGTGTTATTAATGAAGTGAGCACTTTGTTAGGTTATGTACCACCAGATTGTAATTTAGAAGAAGCAATTGACTATTTTCGAGAATCTGACGATCAAATGAGGGAAATTGTTATTAGTCTATCTAGAGACACTGAAAACTCTAAGTTTGGGGGTGACTATCATTCTCCATGTGCTATACCATTAACTCTTAGGAAGGTCCCTAGCTTGGGACCTGACATATGCACGTCTGCCATTGTACAAGATCATCTTCGAGCTAGATCCACTGATCCTCCTGTTCAGAAAGACGTTCAGTTGCCAAAAACCAATCCTCTGGTCGATGTGGTTTACCTAAATAGGGATCAAAGTGTGTTCAGATTGTTTATCTTCGTAGCTTGCTGCTGTTTCCTTCTATTGTGGATAACACTATTTGATTCAGATGATCCACAGTTGTTCCGATTATTGCTATATGATTTAAGGAGGTAACTTATGCTCATGTGACACTGTAATATCTTTCCCTAAGTCCTTTTCGTGAATTGGTAACAGTTTCTCCTGGTTCGTATTTTTAATCATTCATCTTTAGAAACATTAAGGACACTGTTTAATTTAAGTTTGGGGGTATTGGGAGACTTTTTAGGATTAATAAGATTTGGAATTTAGAAGCATGTGAACAATTCAGGGTGACACTAACCACTCTAGGTAGATGGAAACTTAGCCATTTTGCTATAAGGATTGGTGTGCCCAGCTAGATGGTCTATTCATAAAGGAGACAGAGTTCATGTGTTAGAAATAACATGATAGTTGTCACCACCACATCACGTTCTGTTTTATTATTTGCAATTTTGTGTTTCTCTGAGAGTATTGGTGGGTCCTAGCATCGACATGTTAATTAGCGCTGGAATGACATTTAGTGTGTTGAGATCATGCCCCACATGAATAATACGTTAGTGTTTTAGATTTATGTGTGTGGTCCCCCTGTCTCCGTCGCCTAAGCAAGCGTGGAATGCAGGATCCATGGGAACACACATGTATTAGGTGTAAAAAAAAAAATCGAAAAAAGTTAGAAAAAATTTAGAAAAAATAGTATTTGTTATTTTAAAGTTCTCCCTGTCTCCGTCGCCTAAGCAAGCGTGGAATGCAGGATCCATGGGAACTTGTAAATATTTTAGGTAGTAACCGTTGAAAATAAATGGGGAGTATCTCGACACACTAGGTTTCATCTCGGTACTGACCTTCAGACAGATATGGGACACATCGTTCACCTTGGTCAACATTTGCGATCTTCTACAGTCTACGTCCATCTTCTAAGTCTTTTCATGTGATGGGTGGTTAGATAACTGTCTGAGTAGAACTCTGTTGTCTTAGATATGAATTTTAGTATGCTTGAGTTAACACTCGTGTACAATGATTGGATCCATAAAGGGTAATGGTCCTTATAGCCGAATATTTGAGTAACCAACTAACTAGCTTGTTTAGTGTCTATCCTTAATCGTTCACGTGTTGCTAAGATATAGATTCAGGTTTTGTGGGTATACCTATTGTAAACCCTCAGGAGACAAAACTCGTCCACTAGGGACACCTAGGGGTTTAACGGCTTGCTGCATACGCTAAATGTAGTCGCGATTCCTGCGAAAGTGAGTTAGGATTTTTACTTTATTTTTTAGAGTAGTTTGCTCGAGGACTAGCAAAATAGTAAGTTTGGGGGTATTTGGTAGACACATTTTATTGTCTAAATTGCACCTTAGTTTCTATTAAGTTAGTAATTCGATTTTTGCATATATTACGTGTTTTTATGCTTTTGTAGGTACATTAGAAGAATAAAGATTTATGATAAAATTGGCTCCAAAAGTGATAAAGGCACCCAAGGACAAGTGTTACTGGCACCCCAAGAATGGATAAGGGACACCCTAGAATCGGCGAGTCAACCCAGCGAGTCAACCCGGCCGAGTCACCGATTCAACTCATCGGGTTTTTCCTGTTTCAAACAGGAAAAGGAATTGGATGTGATTTCATGGACTTTTTGTGGTTGTTTTCAGACCCAATTGCAAGACGAATCCCATACAAGTTATAACAATCGAGAAACAGCAAAAAAATCCCGGAAAATCAGCTCGGAAAATCATGAACTTGGCCGGAATCCTGTTTCGATTGGGAATGGAATTTGTGAGTTGTTTGAGAGAGTTCTATTAGGTTTAGAACTCTCTCTAGGGTTTGTAGACCCTATATAAACCAAGAGAAGCGAAGAAAAATAATCACGCAGCCCTAGAGATCAATTCCGAAAAATTCCGGCCACTTCCGTCACCGCCGATCACCTGCTACTGCACCGTCCGTCGTGTTCTTCATCCAGCCATCATCGGGGAAGACGACTCAGCAACATCTACATCTGTTGCTGATTCAAACTGTTCTGTTGCCTATTCTTTCTTTCCTTTGTTGCTTAGAACTTTCTGTAACAGCGGAACCAGCTTCTGTAACGCATATACGCGTATCAAATCAGCTGTTACACCATTATTCAATCTTGTAATCAATATTTTGAGCAATGAAGAGATCTTTTGAGCAAGTTTTCTCCACCATGAGCTAAGTTTATTTACTGGGATGATGGAGGAGGTTTTTCTCTCAATTTTATGTGGTAAGTCTATTTTTAATTAATTATTTATAATTCTTTACTTGTTAAAATTGCATAGTTTCGAAATAGCAAAACGGTTTTCATTCAGTAGTAGTGTTTTTGTTTGATGGGTCATGCTGGGTTGACAACCTCTGATGTCCCATGCTTGTGATTTACCTCTGCTTGTTTGCATAAAACCTATTTTGGTAATATTTGAGCTTAATTTATTTAAAAGAATTGCATGATTAATCACATAAATTGTTAGAAATAACTGAATCTTGATTACTGGTTTTCTCCATATTTTCTAAAAGCTATCTCTAGTTTATTTTTCTGATTTTTATTTAATTATATTAAGTCTAATATTTTCTAAAATCATTACCTTCACAAGTTCGAGAATCGAACACTTTATTTACCACTATTAAAATTACATCAATCCGCCCTGTGGAGGTTATAGAATTACTCTTGAGTGTAGCCGGGCGCTAATGTCTTAAGGACAACGTGTTGAACACGTGATTCACTCTGTTTTCCAAAGTTTTGCCATGTTGCTGTTGGAAGGATCTGGGGAGCTTATCCGTTTCGTCAAATCGATCACTTCTAATACAAAAGAGCTAAGTATCAATTACTTTTGTTTATTTGGATTTTCTTCATTTTGATTATTGCGCCTAACAATCTTAAGACATTACCTTTAGTAGTAACCAAAAATGAATGCTCGATTTGTGAATCGTTGACGTTAATATTATATTGGAAAACAAATGATATTAATTGTGAAGTGAAAAATAAAATTGAGTTTTTTTTATCAGATGTAGAGTTTCGAGTATATCTCTTAACTTAGAAGGAATTTCGACAAATCCTTTTCACGAAATATATTAGACATCCTGATAGTTACCCACACCAAATTTCATAATTTTTAGATTTGTAAAAGTATTTTTTTAGGTATTTTACAAAACTGAGAAATGTTCCTGAAAAATTCTGACGGGAAGAAAAATATTGTTGACTAAATTAGTTTTTATGGGGTAACCATGTATTTTTTAAAATTGTGATTCGAACGAAGTTTTTGTAGATCTATATGTTATCTTCAAAACTCATTTTTTATTTTTCGATTCAGAATTGTGGTTTGTGAGATATGGTGTTTTTAAAAACGTTGCGTATGTTTGTCCAGAATATCAATAACTGTATCTAAGCTCTAGATTAGTATGAGATCTTGCAACCATTTACAGCGGTACTTTTTACCTTGGATATAACATGAAAAATCGGTATTAATGAGTACTTTTATCCATGATAGACTTGAGATTTCAATTTAGTTGAAATATTTATCATAAACAACTTAGAGCAAGTAACGAATTGATTTTTGTGACTTAAAGTGATAATCTCTTATATGTGTTAGGTTAGTATCACATTGCTAATGAATAAGATGTTAAATCAGTTGTGTATGAGTTATCCATTATGTTATAAATCACTTTGATTATATGTGTTTTGTGTAGTATCAATTGGCGTGAATCACATGATTGGTTAATAATTGTGTATTAGCAATTTCTATGGTGATTTCTAAATCATTTCGAATATGTTACCTTTCGTTGAAAATATGAGAATCATAATACACTAGTATACCATATTCATATGGATAGTGAGGTATAAAGTATCTTTTAGTAACTAGTGCAACAAGAAGGTTAAGCGATCAAATGTGCTTGAATTGATATGTATGTACACAAAAATTGTTTAGGGTTTTTATTACCAAGTTTTGTTACTTACTTATGATAGTGATAGTCTAATGTGAAGAGAGACTTAAGTAACTTGATAACTATATGTTCGCAATAAATATTTTGATAAGATGATCACTTATAATATCTTGATAATTTTATATTACCTATGACGAATGAAAGTATCAACCAATTTTTTGAATCCTAGTTGGTCAGAAGTTTTATCATCTTAAGTTGAATGATAAATTTAGTGTTAATCTTTGATAACTTATATTTTTTAGTTGTGTGCTTATCTCCTCGGAATAGATAATTGTATATTCAAATTTGAATGGAACAATTGACATTCTTACTGTGTTAAGTAATTATACTTTTCAGTGGAGATGATAAAAAGAATTGGTTGGTAAATGCCAGAAGTGTTGGAACGTGTGCTCCAGAAAAGGCATGTTTTGTCTTCTACCAGGAATGGAAAAGATTAAAAGCATTTTCATGATCAATTCAACTATCAAAATAGTTAAAGAAATAGGTAAATGATGTGCAAGGCCTGTCAGGTATGGATATTAATCAGATTATGATATCATTCTCAACATGTGCATTTCGAATTAAAACTAGTGCCAAATGCTATCTACCCAAGTTACTATGAAATGTTATACGTAGAAATATGGTCTTGTGATGCTTTGAGTGTTAGCTTAATAGAACAAGAGAACATTAGACAAAAGGGAAAATCGTCAATGAATTGAGAATGAATACATGAGCATCTTAAATCATAATGTTGGTATAGAGTATCATTATATGGTGTGTCTTAGTTAGATGCAACCTAAAGGACACATAATTGTAGTTTCTTATGTTGAGAAATCCTGATAATTGTGGGGGGCCTTATGTCTCAATTGTGGGGTATAAGATGGAAACAAGTGTTTGTTTGATTTCTCAAGTAGATTCATATAACACCCTAGACTTATATGTGCTCTACCCTGTAGACCTCAATTGTGGGGGTCTAAGGTGAGAATGAAGAGTCGACTTCTTTAGCAAATCATTGCATATGATCACCAAAACTGTAGTATGATAATTTGAATGTTTTGAAGCTAACAACATTTAACTAAAGTAAATTTTATTGTTGAGGATGTTGAGTTCTCGACAACAGTTTTCTGAGGTCGGGTTCTCACACGAGATTGAATAAGTCAGACAGAGACTTAATTTTGTAAAATTGTTGTTAGAGAATAAAGTAGTGATCTCTTGGAACATACTCACATGACTCTAAAATTACTACATCAGGCATTGTTTGCCATTATTGTCAGTATGCTACATTAGATGGATGTTGAGACATTATACATAAATGATTAGTCAAAGGTGGACAAACCTTAAGGGTTTGGTTAGTGCTAGGGGTTACAAACTGATTACACCTACATATACTTGATTGAACCAAAATGTAAGTCAATGATCTATAAATATTATTATGCGATGATGATGAATACTAGTGATGTACACTAATGAATCTGATAGTGTATTTACATTAAATCAATTGAAGGTGCATATGTTTAGCATGCCTTTGTTACGTGTTTTACAACCACTAACAATTTTTTGTTGTTTAAAGTTTGACAGGAAACTAATATGTTGTTGAAGTGGTCTAAATGATCAGAAAGAACCAAAATCAAATTTTGATGATATAGTTTCTGGCAAATGTGTGTTGTAAAATAGGTGTGCATGTTTCCCAATTTATCCTGGATAATTACAGGGT
Organism: Papaver californicum; assembly: GCA_023531435.1. Classification (NCBI taxonomy): domain Eukaryota; kingdom Viridiplantae; phylum Streptophyta; class Magnoliopsida; order Ranunculales; family Papaveraceae; genus Papaver; species Papaver californicum. Next base: position 358,728 of record JAJJMC010020972.1, on the reverse strand, counting down.
TGCTCTAATCACAGAACCAGAAAATTGGGATGCTTGAGGGACATATTTAATTTTAAATATGTGATATATATTGCACCAACCTTTGGAGGAAGATGTAATGACCGTACTAGTAAGTAGTACATGTATCTTGTGTATGCCTTTATATGTTTTACAACCACTAGAAAACATGTGATGTCTGTGATTTGATTGATAGACTAAGTTGTTGTAGACAAGGATGATCCAAAAGTTCATTGGAACCAGAAAAAATTCTGACGGGAATGGTCTTTGTCAAACTCGATGCGTTTAATGTGTGTTGTAAATTGTGCAGTGAATTAGGTGTACAAATATATTTGTGATCCCAGAAGAATTTATGGGATGATCTGATCGGAAATTTGAAGTACCTGAGGCTTTGGAGAATCTTAGTCTATGTATGTACTATCTTAAGATGTATAATTAGTTGGAAATCCTCCAACAAACATAAGGAAATCGACTGAGATGAAATCAGAGTTCGCTCGCTTAATTTAAAGCATGAGAGGAAGTTGAATGGATAAATTCTTTTTTGGAAGGCATTCCTCTGTGACCGAAGCCTGTGGCCACCACTGCTGAAGCTCAATTGACTATGTGAGTCTAAAGTAAATGAGCAATGGAAAAGTCTAGACAAACTCAGAGAAGGCTAATTCGGTAAGACAATTACTCTCTAATGAAGTGATTTTTGTAGACTTAGTGAAGTCAAGAGAAAAATCAGTGGATCCTTTGACGGAAGGATAATCCAGAGAGATAGTTTGTTATTTCATCGAGGGGGATTGGACTTAAGCTCAAGAAATAAAATTATCATGAAGGACACTCAACCTTAGTGACTGGAGATCCCAAGATCAAGGTTCAATGAGAAAACTAAATTGTGGTAATTAAATATATGCACTATCAAGAGAATTACATTCTTTGTCCCTCCCTATGGTGCATTGTTGTGATACTGTGACTGCATGTGAAGGATGACTTTTAAGAAGTCTTAATGAGTTCTATAGTTTTAATTTAAGATTGAAGTGGGGTGTAACAGTAACACTCTTGATAGAACTCACCTATCTGAATGAAGAAGTGGGCCGCTTCCTATGAGAATATGAGCTGATTCTCTAGAGCATTCTGAGAAACGAGATATTTGCTTAGGGCCAAAATGATCACAACGGCACGAGCTTGGCAGCAACCTTGGAGATATCATACGTGGTGGTTATCGCGAATTACACCAAACGCTAGCAGTTCAAGACATCGCGTTCACTGTCTCTAGCAAGTAGTTCCGGTAATCTCTCACTAAGCAAAGGTTCAAGACCTCATGGACACCTCTGCCTAAAATGATATTTCCTACGTTTTATGTAATTTTTTGTTTTTTATCGAGGATTTAATTTATTTTGAGAAAATGAGTTTTATTTCTATTCAGCATGCGAAAAATACAACAAAAGACAGGGAATCCTCGAAAACAAAAACTGGTGCAACGGTCGCAATGAAGAAATTAACGCTCCTATAGAAAGGTAAAAGCCTACATTGCTAGAGTTAATCAAATTTATAGAGTAAGACTTAACATATATTTCTTGCAGTTTGTTATTGAAAGCGTTGGTGAAAGACTCAACCGGTAATGCATTTTTCATCGTTTCCCGTGAAACAGTTGAAAAGCTAATTTCAATTCATCCAAGTAAGCAATGCAGTTTTCAAAGGGAGATAAGGTACATTAAGAAAAGATTAGAAACAAATTATCTAAAAAATAGAAGGATATGAGTGTTTGTTCCACATCAAAATTAACAAGCTGACATGGGGAAGAAAGGTTTTGAAGTTAATGAAATTTCCCAAATAAGTGTCTCTCCAAAGATTTCCAAAGAAACATTTATTGTATTATCTGATTCAGATGAAAAAGGATGCGACGAAATGCCAACAAATATTGTTGATGAAATCAATCCAAGAACCCCAGCAAAGAACAAAAAAACCAGAATATTAGTTATCATATCTGATTGAAGGAAAAACCAATTTTAAGAATGAGTCTCAGTCAATTTTAATTATTTATAAATTATTCATCTTTCTTATTATATTAATTTGGAAAAGAAATTAATTATAGATATGTAAGGACTGCTTTGACAATAATACAATTCTTTCTTTTTGTTCAATCAGCATTGTCATATTTTGTAAATTGTGTATGGTAAATACACATCCATAGCACTAATTTTTGTACATTAGTCCTCTTCAGATTTAAATCGTAAACACCAAAAACCATATCACATCAACACAACAGAACCTTAGACATATGATAGTGGACTAATTGAATCCGAACTCATAAAACAAGTTAATCCTCAATGAACACAAAAACTCATTCTCCCCCACCCTCAGTTACATTGTGATTCATTTGAGCAAGTTAAAAATAAACAAATTCATTAAATACAAATTCCCCAGACCCAACCAAATGATATGACCATATTTAATGAATTTGTCTACTTTTAACTCATCCTATACCAATCTAATATATTTTGCACCAACTTCATGTTTATCCAAATTCCAAATTCCGTTCATATATATAAATCTAATATTTAAAGAATACAGCCTAATCAACCCATGATTTATATTTTTCCAAATATATTTTGTATCAATCTAATTCTGTTTAATGTGTATATAAACGATATTAGCAGCAAAGATAAACTCACATCAACACAATTAATAATATTTTATTTATCCAAATATTTTTTTGTATCAATCTAATTCTATTTAATGTTTATATAAACGATATTAGACAACAGATATAAATTCACATCAACACAATTCACAAACAAGGGTTTCAATGGGTTTGACAAATAATCATAAAAAGGCAACCAAGGTATCATATTTTAAAATCTTCTATCAATATTAAATATACAATTAAACTTTTCTTTGATCTAACTTTACATGTTTTCCGTAAAAATATGGGAAAATCTGTTGCAAACATAATATATACATCTTTTTACGACATCAGAATCAATCAAACTATCAACAAGACAATAAAAACAAAAGTACTTAAAGTATGACTATATGAAAGCAAAACAAATGGCCAAGTGTGGAGCCTGGAAGCCCACTCAATAGATGAGAAGGTGAGTACTTTAAAATGTTTTCTACAATATAGACATCTCATATATTCCGAATTGAAATAAACACTAAAATATAAATGTTAAAATTACAAGGAACTCAAGTGCAACTAAAAGTGCACAAAGATCACATCAGATTATTCCATAGGAAATTAATGGATGGATGTGTATACTCCATTCAGCGGTGTACTCTCCAAGTACCAGTTGGTGGATATAGAATAATATCATTTCGATACGTAACATGGCTCAACAAATTTACCAGATTTAAGCAACTAGATATGGATCCAGAATAAAGCAACTAGATATGGATCCAGACACTTTTCCAGTTGAAAATTTTAATATTTTGAAATTAGAAAGTGTACCAGGAAGGAAAAACATAAACCATATACAAGTATGCCACCAAGTAATTTGATTTTTTTTTTTGAAAACAAACAAATATAAACTTGATTTATCTTGCAGATGTAATTGGAAAACTGAGCTCCATAGTTATGAAATCAGTAGAGGAATACGAAAACCAAAGGTAATATTGTTCATTTTCAAATAATTTAACTTTGGGTCAGAACTGCACTTATACAAGTCCATTTGTATGAAAAAAAAAAATACTAACATAAAGTATGTCATGTATATGAAGAGATAATGAAAATAACAATATGGGTGAATTGGCAAATACATAGAGGATGAAATATTAGAAGAAGCCTGATATAGGGGCTCCCACATCAATAGAGGGGCTCCTAATTGAGCCAAGGTGACCCAATTTTACGATAAGGGATGTCCTAAGGGGTAAAGTTAAATGTTCATTTTACCCTTCTACTAATTAAAACCTAAACTCTTTTAATTTCTTTCCAAAATTTTCATAACTTTCAAAAACAAAACCAAAGAAAAAGCCAACCGTAACCCATCTAAATTCATCGCCGATTCGCAAATTCATCGTCGATTAAAATCAACAAAACAATTCGAGATGAAGAACCATAATAAAAGCATTCAAGGTAGTAGTGATGGCAATGAACACTTTTCAGGGAAACCTAATCAAGAGATTCAACAAGAAATCGATAACCGTTCGCAAAATCAAGCAGAGAAAAATCCAACAATGGTGTATCTAAGGTATTGAATCAAACCCATGTTATTCTTAGAACTTGTAATTGATTTATTCGCATGTTTGATCATGTTTTTGGGGAAAAAACGTTGGACACAGTTGATATTACGGTTGGGTCCGTGTCAAAACCCAACCGTAACATTTGGTGTTCTTGAGTATTACGGTTGGGTTATTTTCAAAACCCAACCGTAAATTAAATGGAAGAAGATGAATAGTTTAGGATTTTACGGTTGGGTTTCAATAGAAAACCCAACCGTAAGTAATTTGCACCATTTTTTGAAAACCATTCTACGGTTGGCCATTTTCAATAGAAAACCCAACCCAACCGTAAGTAATTTGCACAATTGATGTGAGGACGCGTGACCATCTCAAAGCTTTGATTAGGGAGGTTCATCATGAAGTTGAGGATGTGCAGCGGACTTTAAAGAGGAGTAGACCCAGTACAAGAGGGGCGACTACAGATGCGAGTACTACTAGGAGAGAGCCCCAAGCATCGGATGAAGAGACACATGATGAAGCCGGGGATGCTCAACGTGGTGCTCGTACTCGAGGCGGTCGTGTTGGAGCTCGTACTCGTGGCGGTGCTGCTCATCGTAATGTTAGGAGCAAAAAAAGAGCTCGTCAAAGTCATCGACCTACCCCTCCTCCTTCTCCCTAACTCTATGTCTATGGACAACCGTAACAAGTGCAGTAAATACCCATGCACGTAATAAGTTACGGTTGGTTTTGTGGTAAACACCCAACCGAAAAACTGTAAAACTGTACTTTCCAGAAACACAAATGGATACTTACGGTTGGGTTTGTTGAGGAAACCCAACCGTAACTATACTGTTGTAACAAAAAAAAAAAATTTATGCACTTCAGTTCCTTAAATATCTGCAAAAAATGAAAAAGAGAATAAGTTAGAATCATACCTGACTATTCTCAGCAGTTGTATCTTCACTTTGACGACTAATATCTCCATTTGCTTTAGTTTCACCATCACAACTTACACTTAAAACCTCTCTACCATCCAAATAATCATACATTGTTGGGTCTCCCTCAATGGGTATGTAGAATTTAGTTTGGCAATCATACAAGGATTCACACTCCACAAATTTGCCACTAGAATCACTCATTTTGGTGTTTTCAAAATTTTGGGTTAAAACTCTCTTATCTCTCTTCCACTTTTCCCACCAACACAAAACAAATACAAGATTGATTTAACCATAAAAAATGAAGAATATATGAAACGAAGATGATCATTTACGGTTGGATTTCAATAAACAACCCAACCGTAAATAAAATTCCAATTAAAAACTTATGTTTACGGTTGGGTAACATAATTAAACCCAACCGTAACATAATTTGTAATAAAATAACATATTTTTTACGGTTGGGTTACATTACATAACCCAATCGTAAATGATCATCGCACTAAAACTAACACTAAAAATGACGGTTGGGTTCTAAGCCAAAACCCAACCGTAATATAATTTGCACAAAAATCAATAAGATATTACGGTTGGGTTCTAAGCCAAAACCCAACCGTAAATTATCACTCAATAGTCACAAAAAAATTACAATTCCAACGGTTATTTTTTTTCAAAATCTAGCCGTTGGGAATTTTTTCCCTATAAAAGGTAACATTTCCTTTTATAATTCTCATTATTCTCTATCCCTTTCATTCTCATTATAATTCTAGACTTTCCAACTTATTCTCGCCATACCCTTTCAACCATTTAAAATGGTTCGATACACGAATGATGAAGATGTTGCAATTATTCGAGGGTGGGTTACGATGATAGACCACGCTTACGAGAGAGCCTTCTATAACAACAATAGAAACGTTGATATAGCTGAAAATTGGATGGACTGTCAGGAGGACGATTCTTGGTGGGAGGGTGTGTTTGAAATGTTTGTGGCATTACACGGGAATAGATATCGGAGGACGATCAGTAACATCAAGGGACGCTTTCAGGCGTTGTATGAAGAAATGGAAAACCTAAAACTGGAAATGAAAATGAGAGTTGAAGCATTTCCCGACGAAACCAATGTGGAAAGAGTAAGTGTGTCAATTAATAAATGGTTCTTTCTTCCCAATTTTTTTTTAAAATAATGAAACTTATAATTGATTTATTTTTTTCAGCATGTCATGGCTAGGGCGCAGTATAAAATCAAATATGGGAAGGAGTTCAAGCATACAGATTGCTATCGTATCTTGGAACATAGTTTATATCTTGAGTTTCGCCGTTATGATTAAGTGTTTAAGTGTTTAAGTTTAATCATCTAATGATCTACTGTATTTCGTTTCATTTAGTTCTTCCTTTAATGTTAAAAATAAGGTTTTTTACAACTATGGTATTTCATAAGAAAATGAACTAAACCCAAGCATAACTAATTTTGTCTTAAAAACTTCTCTTACGGTTGGCTTCCATGACTCAACAAACACCAAACTTTCTTACGGTTGGGTCTCAAGGAAAAAGCCAACCGTAACAATATCGTAAAATATACACTAACAGTAACACTAGAAGTTACGGTTGGGTTAGGTTATTCAACCATACCGTAACTACATTTCACTCAAAATATCATTTTACGGTTGGGTTCGATTACTAAACCCAACCGTAAATAAATTGTAAAAACACCTCATCATCTGTTACGGTTGGGTTTTGAGGTGAAACCCAACCGTAAATTCTACGGGAATCTCAAAATTTCTGAATTTACGTCCTCTCAAAATACACAATTCCAACGGTTTTTTTTTTCAAAAATCTACCCGTTGGTGACTTTTTCCCTATAAAAAGAAACCCTTACTTGTCACTTTCTCATTATTCTCTATCCCTTTCATTCTCATTATAATTATACACTTTCTCATTATTCTCACCATACCCTTTCAACCACTAAAAATGGTAAATACATACACAACTGATGAAGATGTTGCAATTGTTCGAGCATGGCATACGATGGTAGAGCATGCTTATGATAGAGCCTTCTATAACAACAATAACAACGTTGTTTCACAACAAAATTGGAATGAGGGTTTTGATACCAATGAATGGTGGAATCGTGTATTTCGAATGTTTGCGGCATTACATGGGAATGTAAACCCTTGGGTTACGTGGAGAGCCATCAAGAGACGGTTTGAGACGTTGTATCGATGCATGAACAACTTAAAACTAGAAATGAAAGCTAGATTCGAAGCAAATCCCTATGAGAACGGTGTGGAAAGAGTAAGTTTGTCGATTAATAAATCGTTAATTAAAAAGAGATTTCTAAAATTCAAACTTATAATTGATTTGTCTTTTTTCAGAATGTGTTGGCTATGGAGCAATATAGAATCAAATATGGGGAGGAGTTCAAGCATACAGATTGCTATCGTATTATGGAAACAAGTCGGGTGTTTGATTTTCGCCATTATCTTTAAGTGCTTAAGTGTAATCATCCAATGTTCTATTGTATTTCGTTTCCAATCGTTTATTTCCTTTAATGTACTACTTTAAATCTATTACAATACAAGGAATAAGTTACAAAGTTGTGTTTTAAACCCAATTTGGAGTATATTGAAAATCAAAAAACAGTTAACAGGACAATTTACGGTTGGGTCCGATAACTAAACCCAACCGTAATACATTTTGTACAAACACCACAACTTGTCTACGGTTGGGTTTTAAGGCAAAACCCAACCATAATTCTGTGTTGAACTTGAAACAAAAATTAACAGAATATGTTACGGTTGGGTTATAAGCCAAACCCAACCGTAAATTCAACTGGATACGGTTGGGTTTTAAGGCAAAACCCAACCGTAAATATGTGTTGAAAATGGAACATAAATTATCAGAATTGTTACGGTTGGGTTATAAGCCAAAACCCAACCGTAAATTCTACTGGATAACACAAATTTAGATTATCTAATTTGTGTTTTTTTCGTTTTTTCTTTGTTTCAAACACCCAATTTACCTTCAATCTAGAAAAAATGATTGAATTATTTTAAAGTTTTGCTTTTTAAAACTCAAATTAACCAAAAAAATCAATTCTCCTAAGGATAAGTTACGGTTGGTTTTTCCTTTAAAACCCAACCGTAAGTATGGGAAAAATGTGGTTCATCAATTTCTTCAACTTACGGTTGGGTCTGGTTTAAAACCCAACCGTAACTAGGGGAAAAATTGGGTTCATCATTGTTCTTTGAGTTACGGTTGGGTCTGGTTTAAAACCCAACCGTAACTTGGGAAAAAGATGGTGTTCATCATTGTTCTTCGAGTTACGGTTGGGTTTTGTTGAAAACCCAACCGTAATTTTGGGAAAATATGGTGTTCTTCGGTGTTCTTGGTGTTACGGTTGGGTACGACATGAAACCCAACCGTAACATTCTCTGAATCACAAAAAATCAAACTTTCATATCGTGATTTCATCTAATTTGTGCCATAAAAAGATCAAGAGTTTAATCTAGAGGTATCTAAATGCCACTATGGTTTATTGAATCAAAATCTAGGGTTTAAAAAAAAAACCCATAAATTTTTTTTAAATTTCATCAAGTTTTTCTTCCCACCAAACACAAATTCAAAAAAAAAATTTGATCCTAAAAATTTGATTAAGAAATATTTTATGTTTAATTAATCATGATTAGCTTAATCTAATCTTAACTAATTAATGTAATTAACATTAATAATCAGGGATAGTTTAGGTATTTGATAAGAATTATGGATAAGGGGTTTTTGAGTTTTACTTCATAGTGTCCCTATTTCGTCTTATTATTGGAGCCCCTCTATTGATGTGGGAGCCCCTATATCAGGCTTCTATTAAAAAGGATCAAACACGTACCAGTGGTTGTCATCATTATTAGAACATTTGTCAAGGAACACATGATAATGATATATAGATAAACAAAAAATAAATAAAAACCAATGATAACAAGCACTAACCTGTTATATCATTGCAGGTTTAATTAGCTCTCCACTACAATTGCATCAAGAGTATTCGTGGATTTGGATACTGAAAAGTACATGATTTCAGAAAACTATAAGTAAAGGATATAATCTTAATATAAACAAGAGATACTGCATAGTTAAATTAAACCAGACATTGTATGTTTCCAAAGGCTTGGTGAAGAAAATGCAGACATTCAAAAAATACACTTGGAACAAAAAAAGGATCCTCTTGAAGATAAGATTACCTATATGAAGCAAGTGCAATGCTTCTAGACAATAATAACATGGTACGTAAAAATTGTAACATATATTACTAAGTGGAAGTAACCTAATTGGCATAAGATAAAGAATGCACTAATACATATTGGACACATGACAAAGAACTCTTTTGTGACGCAACCATTGTCCGGTTCATTGAAGGAAGATATTTGTATTACATGACTTACCAAAAAATGCAAAAAATAGGTAGGATACAAGGGTGGAAGGACTACTTGCTCCAAATGCCAAGGCATATTTTAAGGAGAAGTAATACCATGGTAAGTAAATAATATATAATATACTATCTCCGTTTTAGGAAAAGAGTTACTATCATTTTTTCAAATTGATCTATTCTTAGGTTAAAATGAAAAAATGATAATAACACTTTTTCAAAAACGGAGGGAGTATTAATTATATAGCAAAAATTAAGCATATGTTGATTATCAGTATTAATTCATATCATGAAGGTATCGAATAACTCTCTGAGTCAAAGATCATACTGCAGATTTATCAGTCATGGGGCATAATATAGAAAACATGCTGAAACAAATTGCTCAAGATCATGTTAGCTACAGTGAACCGTGTGAAAAGGTATGAAAGAATTCATTACAAATTTAATACACTTTATTTCCTAAATATACCTACTGAAATACATTGAATCCCTCGCTAGGTGAGCCAGAGAAAGCTATTAAGGTGTTTGACAGATTGAATAACCAAACATTTGGTTTTAAGCTCAAGATAACCGAAGACAATTACAATATCTTAAAATTTTATACCAAGGGAACAAACAAAGGAACAAAAAGGAAGACCACAAGCCAAATCAAGCAATTGGAGCCAAAAACATCACAAAAGAAGAAACAAGACCAGATTTTGCTTTTGGATGATGAAGCAGACACAAAGAAAATGAGTAGGATGTAACACCATTAAAAGAAAAAGGAAGTTGGTAGTTTCAGAAGATAATGCAGAGGATGACGAAGAAACTCAAGAATAGTAATTTGATTTTAAAAAAGAAGTTTTAGATTATATGTTTTTCACATGATACTTTCTTAGTGATTTGGGTAGGATTATTTGCAAAAAATTTACAACCTGGTTTCTTAGTGATTTGAGTAGGATTGTTTTGAATGAATTTAGTAATTTGATTCCACTTCAGGTTATTATCAATTTAATACAACTAATTTCATTCTTAACTACATCTTGATAATTAAGAAATACCAACAATTTATCCAGAGATGAAGTAAAGGAAAATCAGGTCTACATGTCTACTAAATATCTGTAAGTGATCATGAAACTCTGCCAAAAGATGAAAATGCCACATTCTTTGAAACACACCGAAAGATATCAGTTGAATAACCATGTACTTCTGAATAACCATCAAATCTCAACAGTAGAGCTCAATTTTCCAATGTACCCTGGATGTTCACTTCTTTTATTCTTCTTTCGCATCATACTATATCATTTTTTTTCCTGTTGATCAAAGGTGTAGCTTCCCCTTGGTTATTAGCCCAGGTTCACAATTGGATTTTGATTGAACATCCTAGCGCTTAAATAAATTCTTTCTGTAGGTTTATGATGAAAACTTTCAAAGCAATGTGAAATTAAAGTCTAATTGGTATATAGTCTAATTGTCTTCTGTGTAGTTTGACATTAAAATTACTAATGGAATCCCTCATAACTCTAGCAATATAGTCTAATTAGTTAGCTTTATAGTTCTGTGTTTGTACTTTCAAGCATCAAAGTTTGTGTGCTTTATGCAGATAAGGCAGTTCGTAGGATGTATGTTGCCTTTTAGGAAAGAAAAACTAATTTCTTAATTGGGTTACATATCCATTGCAATTCAATAATCCAATACTTAAAAAAAATAATTGATTATATACCCATTTGTTAGCTCTTTTCTCTTTTATTTCCACCTTATCCTGGAAATTTTGGTTCGCCACCGACCTTAAATGAAGTTAGGGGAAGAAATCGAATAAGGGAAAGAAATTGAATCCAACAAAGCACTGAATTAGGGCAAGAAATCGAACAACTGAAAGTGAGAAAAACAACTAACCATAATTAATCAGGAAGAAATCTGAGAACTTAAAAGAGAAATTTCTTTGTAATCAAAGCATGAGATGGAAAAGAATGGAGAAGAAGAAAGATAAAGTGTGTAACTCTCACCTGTAAGAACAATATTTTTTATGTCAAATGTAAGAACAATGTTGTTCACCCAATCTATGAACTTGGGACCGTGCAAAACACGGGCAAGGACCTAGTACAAAGAATATAAGACCCCTCCTATCTAGCTGATATATCATCTCACAGAATCCTGCTGTAACGAAATCATCCACGTGATGATAACTATTGTAAGAGTGCGTTTTATAGCCCTTGGATATGTTATACCATAAATGTATTACGTATCTCGATACAAATAATAGAAATTAAATTTATTTATTATTTTTCTGTGATATTTTATATTTCTACGTTGAATTTTATTTGCATTTTATAAAGCAAATCTAATAATGATTTTTCCGTTTCAGTAAAATTATTTTTTACGATTTTCTATTGTTTCTGAAACCTAGGCTAATACGAAAAAAATTTGTTATCGTTGATGGTCATAATTTCGACGGAATCACTCATCAGGCCAAAACGCATCAGCTAGGGTGCATCAGCAATGGCACTGCTAGCCATAGGCGGATCGGCCAAGGCATGGGCGCTAGAGTTAGCGCTAAGGTTAAGGTGCTAAGGTAATGACGCGCCAACTATGCGGTCACACAAGGAGGATCAAAATTGGCGTTCCCCTACTCTTACATGAAGCAAATATCCCTTTTCAGTAAATCAACATAAGGACAAGGAGGCTAAGATGGTTGAAATAAGGGGTAAATTGGACTCTTTGACAGTTCAATATGTGGTATTTCACCCGTACCTCAGGCTTGGTGATGATGGTAATGATGCTCGTAAATTTACAAATATGTCGACCTACAACGGACCACTGTATAATCCAACATGGTACGTCATTTACAATTCTCGCAGAACTCTACGCCAAATTGGAGTTGTCCAGACTTTAAAGTGGACAAAACACACTCTAGCATTTTATTTTAGAATGTGAGATTAGTTTACAACCCGGTTGCATCGGTCAACGATTGGAATGGTCGGATTCAATCCCCCTACCAAATTGATATGAATGGGTTGAGTTCCTTTCATGGCATCAAACTAGTTGAGGATAATTACTTGACTTGGTTTAGCAAACTTGGTCACCCTTATGTGCTAAATATGGATCCGAAAGCAATACCATATTTCAAAGGCAAGGTGGATTATCCAAGTTCCTTGAAGGGAGCAAGTTTTTGGAAAGAAAGATATCTTATTGTGGTATGTACACTATTTCATTTCTTATTGTATTCGTTTTCAGATTTTGTAAAAGTGTTTAAAGTTTGGACACTTTGATATGAAAATAGGTCGAGCGAGTTAAGTGGTTAGTGAAGGACATGACAGGTTGCATTAATGATTGTAAAATGTTCAGGGTTGATGAACAAAGACGACTATGAGGTAAGATTGAACGTCTACCTGACCCTGAATCTTCAAATCTCTATCGGTACAACGATCACGAAGAAACAAGGGGTTGCAAGAGAGATATGTCTGCATCTTTTAGCTATGATCCTATTTTGTCATTTTGTAAGCTCTCAAAATCCAGAGACTTTTTTTTTATAAGAAAACAGAGATAGCTGAAATAGGATTAGCTACTCAATAGCAACATTCAAGGTTGCAGGACTAAAACTAACACCATACAGATATCCCCCAGTCGGATACAAAATGCTCTTATTTCCAGAGATATCTATCGACTAGAGAGTTTTAGATAATTGCAACAAGTTTGTACCTTTCCAATTTAAATCATCTAAGACACTAGAATTGGCTTCTAGTTTAGCTAGACCTATAGCCATCCAATTCTGGTGTTGCCCCACCTGAATAAGATTTCCTAAACAAAGACAATGTCTTCAAAACTTCCACCTCTCATTTGGTGAAACTTCAGATTGCATCTGCCTTGTACTTCATTTTTATAAACTTCCTCAATAGTTGCTAGAGTTGCATCATCCTGAGATTGAAAATCAATATTAGCCTTCTGCAACTCTTTCCCGAACTTCACAGCTACTTCAACTCCTCTCCTAACTCTATTATCTCTAGTGATACAGTCTTTGTAATTCCTTGATCCCACATAGTTCCCTGAGAAGGACATAGCAACAAGAGAAAAGTTAGTATAATGGTAAATATTGTTGTTAGCCTCACTGAAGTGAACATCCAGGATGCTGATACTTATAGTAATCCCAAATTTTTCTCTGTGTTGTCTGATTATCCTTTCTCTAGTAATTTGAGAGTCCTTCTTATAGTAGACATTGTTCAATATATGACTTTGGTTATGGATAACTCTACTAAAGGAGCAAAGATGATGTTTTATATTGTTAGCTGTAAAAACCGTATTAGGACTGAGCTTGTTGAAGATGAAATCACGTCTGGTTTTCCATATTTACCAACAAATAGTGGCATAAGTAGGATTCCGGCCTTTGAGGTGATAAGATGAAGTAAACCATTTATTGAGACATTCCATGAAGGATAGAGAACCTGAAAACACCTGATGATTAGACCCGAAGAGATGAGTCCAAACAGAGGAATCAAAAGGGCAGGATAAGAGAGTTGAGTAATGTCTTCCTTTGTACTTCTGGAGAGATTGCATATAAGATCAATGTAGTTGAGAATACTATCAGTCTTTGAATTAGTAGGAAGAATTCCTTGAGAAAATTTTCATATGAAGAGTTGAATTGCTGGTGAAGTATCCATTTTCCATATCTTCTTCCAATCTTGATTGATTATATTATTTTTATACTTTTCATTTATCTGCTTGTCATTGAGAGATTTGACAGAAAAACTCCCTTTGTCATTTAGGCTCCAAAAAACAATGTCTTCTTTATGGGAGTGGATTATAGTTTCCTGAATGGCTAGTTGATCTTCACTGGTAACCCAAAGGTTAAGGGTGAAGGGGTCCAGTTCTCCTATGGAATTCGTATGATGGTTAACAGTGATGAGCTCAATGGGGCAGTGCTAAGGTTTAATCAGGATGTTATCTTTATTCTTTATCCATCTATCTTCCCAAATGTGAATTTTATTCCCATTACCCACCTCCCATCTATAATAGTTTTGGATATATTTCACTCCCTCCAGAATGCCCTTCTAAATCCAAGAATCGGTGGCCTTAGAAGTAGTATTCATTCTGACCACCTCCTGCCCTGCAAAGTGTGAAGATTTCATGGTGGTTGACCAAAGAGAATCTGGTTTAGAAATAAGTCTCCAAGCAATTCTGGTTATCATGGCAGAGTTAAAAATTCCAAATTTCTGAAGCCAAATCCCCCCATATCTTTAGTTTTTCATACAAAATCCCAGGAAATATAGGAGATACCTGATGTGGTTTAGAAAGTGGTAAATAAAGGTTCGATTCTCGAACTTG
>JAJJMC010020972.1:330874-343925 GCA_023531435.1 Papaver californicum | reverse complement strand
TAGGCTTTTTCTCCCCTTTTTCTTGGCTTCTCTTGGTTTATATAGGTAGTAGAAACCCTAGGGAGAGTTCTAAACCTAATAGAATTCTCCAAAACACTCTAGAATCTTCCCAAATCCGAATCAAAGAGTGATTCCTTTTTCCGGCCAAAATCACATTCCCGAGCAGATTTCTCGGCATTCTTTGCTATCTATTCACGTGTTATGACTTGTATGAGATATCTTCTAGCGTGTGGGACGATTTGGAGCCGAAAACAACTCGAAAATTGACTGAACAACGTACACAGCAGCTTCTCCGACGATCCCGATGAGTCAGCCCGATCCAGCCGAGTTGACCTGCTGAGTTGGCCCGATCCAGCTCAGCCCGATCCAAGGGTGCCCCAATCCAAAGTGTGGGTGCCTTGATCCATTTTTCGGGGTACCTTTAACACTTTTTGAGCCAATTTTTCCACAAATCTTTATTCTTCTAATGTACCTACAAAAGCATAAAAACACGTAATAGACACAAAATCGAATACTAACTCACTAGAAATTAAGGTGCAATTTAGACACTAAAATGTGTCTATCACTACTCGGAGCTGAATCAACGCGGCATGAATAATCTGGAACACGTGCTACACCTGCACAAGAATATCTTGTTTCACTATTTCCACCTAAGCAGGAGTCTAATCGACCATGAAGTGGCAGCTACGGCCATATGAATATTTTTAGTAAATAATTGTTTTTAAACTTCAGTAAAACTATGAAGAAAACATACCTATATCTTCAACAATGCAGGTTCTTGAGGATGGACGGGAAACCTTTCCCAATATAACTGATTTCTCTTGACTACTTGAATCCAATGTAACTTCTTCATCAGACAAATTACTATGCACAAATTCTAAATCCGATGCATCTGGGACATTTTGGGGAAATTTTATTTTGGATGTGCCCAATTCACTGCAATCAACTGAACACCTAGACAAAGGGATGGTTTTTGATAGGCACTCGCGGGCAGCTTCCACGCCTTCCTGGGTTAACATGTACCTAGACAAAATGGAAAATCAAGAGCATTAAGGGATCTTCTTTATCAAAAAGTAAACAAACAACCTCAGCTTGCTCATTTCATTTTCGCTCATGTATACCGAAGATAATAAATTAAAGTTTCTTCTTATATCTTGAATCTTAATAGGTTGAATGTATTTACAGCCATAACCAATTCAAACCTTTGTATGAATTCTTATTTAAAAATTAACAGGTTGGGAGATTCAATTCAGCATCGAACACCAAGGGTAGTAGTATCATATAAAGTTTCTGAAACTCTAAGACGTAAATTGGAATTGTCGGTTTATAGAAGTCTGAGACCCGTAAAATGTTAAAAACAAGACATAACTGAAATTTTTGACTCAGTTTCAGAGTAATGAGTATCATAATTCTTTTTAACGAACCTTAATCAATTCCGCCAGGCAAGATGCAAAGACGATTGGGAACTCTAGCAGACACGTACAAGTTCAAATAAGATTGAAAACAAAGTCCGCCAATAAACAAGTAAAAGGAAAAGGCAAAGACAAGATTTCATACTTTGCTGGATTACTAGACTTGAAAACTAATCCTCTGGTTATCAATCCTCCCATGCAGCTCATCCAGTATACCACTGGTTACCTGAATTTCCACTTTGCATAGGTTTGCCTTTTCCCCTCTCTGGCCTACAAGTAAAGTAATTCAGTTTTTATTTCCAACCAGACTTAAAATTTCAACCAACAAAATGACAAACAACAATATGTTACTAGTACGTACATAATCGGCACCTTTGAAAGTCCACTCGCCTCACAGGCATCAATAAGTTCTTGTTTCTTCATATATTCCTTTCCATCTAAAGTAGTTCCTCTGCTAGTACATATCAAAAATCATTCATGTGAATCATTCTTAGACAACATTACAACACAACAAACTCAACCAAACAAACATAAGAATATCAAATAAAATGAGAAATTTCAATTTGGTACACTTACCTATACAGGGTAATCAATAATGCATAAGCCACGGAATTCTTTTGCGGTAAATATCGCTTTTTTCCTTTACTTTTCTTTCCTAAAGTTTAACAAACAAACCATGAACCCAAATTTAAACAAGATACAGAACTTGACAACGCTAATGCCCCATTTGTAATGATAACAATTGTAATAGAAAAAACACCTCTCTGGGGGGAACACTTTTCTTCTGCTGGATCAAAAGAACCCGAATTCTTCGTGAGAAATTCTTTGCACAGCTTCAAAGGTTTTAGGAAGGTTAATTTGTTTTTGTGAGATATCATGAGGGTAAAATCGGTATAAAAAATTTAAGAGTGCCTAAGTTATTTTAGTGACTGCCCAAAGTAATAAGTATGGAGATTCAAGAAGTGGAAACAAGAACATTGTGATTTGTAACACTGTTGGTTTGAGATATGGTAGTGGCATATGATTTACAGGCTAATTTCCGATGAAATTTATTAACTAATTATACCGGGAAATAGTTCAATTCCGTGTCTATTGATTTTTCTTTTCTTTCTGGCCGTTGACAAAGCAATTTAGGAAGTATGGAAGGATAGATTTTCTCGTAACCTTGATTGAGTTAACAGGCATCCAGTGATGCTAGTTTTAAGTATTGGAAACTCATCAGATGGAAATGGATTACAAACATATGTAAACAGTAAGGGTGGGGCAAAAGTAACCCAACCATTCTGGTTTTCGGCCATAACTCGCTGGTCTTCCTAGCACTGGAGGTAAAATGTTCTGAAACTGAAGTTCTAAAACCATAGGTATCAACAGCATAAAAATTAGAAAAGATAAACTGAACCATTCAGACTAGTTTCGCCTCTTGTTAAAACATCAAAAAAAAAAAAAAAAAAAATGCTATGCCCCTGCAATAACAGGTAAGGGCTACTGCATCAATGAATCGGAGAGACATTTCAAGCATCTTCTGTTATACACAATAAATTTATCTTGACTGACTGTTTCTTAAGATTTTTCAGACTAAATCCTAGTAAAATTAGACATACACATGAAGGGTTTACTGCCAATATGATACGAACAACAAATTACATGTCAGATCTTGAAAACTACACATAGGTGTTAGACTGGGGCTAATGCAGCTCTCTCACCATGGCTCAGAACCATAGCGACCTCTCCCACCAAGCCTTCTTGCTAGCTGCCAATCTTTCTGCACTGCACCAAAAGCAAAGTAAATATCAAATAATAAGCTATATTATACAAGATCAGAGTTTTGTTATTAAACGGAAGCAGCAAATATCAAATACTAGAACGGTATTAAGAAAATAATTACAGGGATAAATGCATTACAGAAGGAGTAGGATTATATTAGATACCGAAATAGGATGTCCTGATCCAATCTTATGCCTAAATCTAGATTAGGTATCCGTCCCATTCAAAGTATCACGGAAAAGAAGAAGATCTAACATGGTTTTAGCTAGAGAGGTTTGTATCCACACCATAGGAGAACGAGGCACTTATTATCTTATTCGTCAATCGCTCTACTGGAGGCCTCAAATACAGAAAAGATAATGCTGATGAAAGAAAGTTGAGCCGGAGGATGCCGTGCATTGAGTAAATAGAATATTTCCTTCTCCCACAGATAAACTTAATGGAAAGTGAGGAATCTATGCATCTATATTCAATTACATGAAGATTTGACAACGTGGAGGATAACTAAAAGACAGAACAATGTTACTAATCATGAGTAACTTGAGGTCATACACTCAAAGCGTTTCTCTTTCCTTGTGGTTTGAACTTGTTGCTTTAAGGAAAAGGGGCAGAATGCTTGTTAACATTAAGCAAAGAGCTATTTGGTGTTGGAAATAAGAATGGTTTAATTCCAAAATTAATATTTTATTACTTAAAATAATTTTTGTTACTATAATTAACTTGATGGGTGCTAGGATCACTAGTCCAAACTTGGGTGGAATTAAAGCCATCCATTTTCACTTCTTAGTGAATGAGAAACCTTTGGTTGTCCTACATTGGGCAAACCAAGGAGGAAGTTCATGCACATTACCACAAACGTTTTATATAAGGAAAAGAACTACTGGATTGGATATGGACTTGGGAAATGGACTAGTGGGCAAATGCACACATGTGCCACCGCGGGCTTGCGGAGCTTGCGTGAGCCTTGGCGTGAGCCTTGGCGTGTGCCTGCGAGTGCCCATCGAAGATTCAACGGGTTTATTTTAAAATAAATATTTTACCGTTTTAAAATTAAAGGAAAAATAAAACCATAATATTTTTAATTAAAAATCTTAACGTTTTGTTTTAATGGGGATTTAATATTTCAAATTAAATTTTTTCACCGTTTTTAAAACTCAAAAGATTACTTCTCCTATAAAAGAACAACAATACTAAGGTTTTCGTTTACCCCAGTCGCAGCCACTGTCCTGACGACTCTTCACCATCTTCCTGCTTTGTTTTGCGCACTAGCTTTACTTTCTTATTTCTCATCTTCTGTTAAGTTCACAACGGGCCAACGAGCTTTGCTAGCTGGGTTGGTATCAGGTGATTTTATCCTGGATTCAAATTTGTCACTTAAAAGGTATAACAGCATCTTCCTGAAGGTGTACTTGGCAAATATTGAGTTAAGGGCAGTCTGTTGAACATGCGACTTCACCTCTCTGTGCTTGAGTGTGTATGTTGTTTAATTCTAACCCTCCCTTAATCATCTTCAAGTTCTCTGTTGTTTGTGTTTCTCTGTTACAGGAAGATTATAAACCAACATTTGGTTGTTTGCATGATAACAGAAAGGCATGAGGCTAGGTTTCAACAACATCATGGATTTGACTATATTATGAGTGGTTTTTTACTTTCCCTATTCAACGAAAAGTGCCATTTTTGAGTTTTCCTAAGATCTGTAATAGAAGAGAATTCTTCAAGATACAACAGTTCAAAGCTACATTATACATGTCATTTAATTGGGCGAGAAGAAGCAAAACACACAGAGGATGAAGACCATTATGTCATGAGGCTTCAAATCTAAAGAGAAAATTATGGAGAGAAACCCTCCATATCTGAGTGACAACTTACTGAGTGTCACACGCCTTGCATGGATAACGCAAAGCTGAGCATCTTCAAACAGGTTAACCAGAAAAGCTTCAGCTGCCTACAGGAAATCATTTTAGATACTCCATCACTTGTAATAATAAAACCTACAAACTTTATATTAATGTCAAAGAAACAACATTAAATGATATGCAATTAATGGCTCATATTGAAAATCCACAAGTGCACATGAAACTGCCCATACGGGCAAGAACACATGAAGTAAGGCTACAAATCTTCTGACATATACATATCCTACCCATTTCAAAAAACTTAAGACGCGTATGCAGATGCAAGATGAAACATAAGAAAATGTGCACAAACACACAAAAAAGTTTACCCATTGTGGTCAATAACGCTTTTGAATTAGACAAAGGTAAGAAAAGAGAGGGATTCGAACCCTCGGTAAACAAAAACCTACATAGCAGTTCCAATGCTACGCCTTCAACCATTCGCATTTCTCCTACAAAATTTTATGATTATGACCCAGAAATCGGGTGAATAGCGAGCCGTTCATATTTATTTTTGCAGTATAGGTACGACTAACCGATTATTGTAAACCTATATGTATCTACATGTATATTCTAATCACAATATGAACATACAATAATTAAAGCGGAAGCAATAAAAGAGATTGATTTTGTGTACCTCCAGTCATTGCAATTTGAAAGTTTGATCTTTGAGTACGCCCCAATTACTTAGTTGATATGAACTTTGGTTCCAAACCCTCCTTCTCACTTTTAGATGGTGTATTGAATTATATGAGAGTGAATTTGGTGACCCTAATTCAAATTTTTGCTATCATTTTCATATGCTAACTCTAGCCATCATAGAGTAGTTGCCATGATAGGATGTAGTGGGTGGTTTTCTAAATTGAGGGAGAATCATGGGGAGTTACCTTGGTCAATGCAACTTCCCACTAAATGGATCACATTCTTTTTTCCCTTAATTAAATCATTAATTAAACAAATTAATTATTTATCCCATATGAAAAAAATGTCTAACATTCTCCCACTTGATCTATTTCACGAGAGACTCCATACACGGATCATGGCGACTAATCCTCTTTAAGAACGAGAATTAATCTTCCATGTATCACAACATATTTAGTCTTTCACCACTCATACTTAACTTAATGAGTAAACCATATGTTTACTCTAGGTCAAACTATAATGATATTTCTCAACAAGATAACCAAAGTAAGTACGTACATAATTCCAAATGAGAAATAATCCAACTAAATGAAAGTTACAGAAAAAATATAAAAAATATACTACATAATGGGACCAAGTCCCATCCTGACTACATGATCCTTGAATCCTTTAACATGCATGCCTTTAGTCAAGGGATCAGCTATCATCAATTCAGTGCTAATGTGTTCAATGATCACTTTCTTTTCCTGCACACGTTCTTTTACGGCTAGATACTTTATGTTGATCTGTTTACTTCGACTTCCACTCTTATTATTCTTAGCCATGAAGACAGCAGCTGAATTTTCACAATAAATTCTTATTGGTCGGCTAATAGAGTTAACAACTCTTAGCCCATATATGAAGCCTTTCAGCCATACACCATGTGAGGTAGCCTCAAAACAAGAAACGAACTCATCCTCCATTGTAGAAGTGGCCTTCAAGGTCTTCTTGGCACTCCTCCAGGATAATGACCCATCAGCTAGCATGAATACATATCCTGATGTGGGTTTACGTGAATCATTGCAGCCATCAAAGTCAGAATCGGAGTAGCCTACCACTTCAAGACTATTTGTCCGTCTATACATAAACATGTAATCCTTAGTACCCTTAAGGTACCTCAATACTTTCTTCGCAGCCTTCCAGTGATCGATGCCTGGGTTACACTGATATCTTCCTAATACTCCAACGACATATGAAATGTCGGGTCTAGTACAGACCTGAGCATACATAATGCTACCAACAACTGAAGTATATGGAACATTTTTTCATTTGTTTCCTTTCAATGTCATTCCTGGGGCATTGGTCCAAGCTGAACCGATCACCTTTTACAATGGGTGCTACACTTGGTGAATAATCTTTCATACAAAATCTTTCTAAGACTTTGTTGATATAGGATTCTTGAGACAAACCTAAAATGCCTCGAGATCTATCTATATGGATCTTTATGCCAATGACATAAGACGCCTCACCCATATCTTTCATATCAAAGTTACTTGAAAGAAATTGTTTCAACTCATATAACAATCCTTTATCATTGGTTGCGAGCAAAACATCATCCACATACAACACAAGGAAACAAATCTTGCTCCCACTGACCTTAAGGTATATACATTGATCCATAGCATTTTCTTCGAATCCAAATGAAGTAATAACTTTATGGAATTTCATATATCATTGTCGAGAAGCTTGTTTCAACCCATATATGGATTTATTAAGCTTAAAAACCAAATGTTCACCCTCTTTAGAGACGAATCCTTCAGGTTGTTTCATGTAAACCTCTTCCTCTAAAACACCATTGAGAAATGTCGTTTTCACATCCATCTGATGTAGCTCAAAATCAAAATGAGCTACTAATGCCATCGCCACTCGGAAAGAATCTTTCTTTGATACATGAGAGAAAATCTCTGTGTAATCGATTCCTTCCCTTTGAGTGAACCCTTTGGCAACGAGTCTAGCCTTGTGTCTCTTGATGTTGCCATGCAAGTCTTTCTTTGTTTTAAAGACCCACTTGCATATAATGGCTTTTACACCATTGGGCAACTCGACGAGATCCCAAACTCCGTTGGATGCCATAGAGTTCATCTCATCATTCATGCCATTCATCCATAAGTATGAATCTGTAGAATTTATGGCTTGTGAAAATGACATAGGATCATTATCGGCTCCAATATTACAACCCGAATCTTGCAGATACATTAAATAGTCACTAGAGATAGTTGATTTCCTTGCTCTATTATATCTCCTCAATGGAACTTGTTCATCCTCACGATGAATAATTTGTTCCTCATTACCATCATGATGTATTATATTGTTGTCAACTTGTGGAACCTCAATGGTTGGTTGTCTAACACGCAATTTAGCTTGAGGTGCGTGAATGACAATCAACTTGTCACTTGAAACAGTAGGTGGAAGTTGATCATTATCTTTTTCAGGAACAATATCCTTAAAGTGATCACTCCCACTAATCAAGTCATTCTCAAGAAATTTAGCATTTCTTGATTCCACAATTCTAGTGTTATGAGACGGACAATAGAATCTATAACCCTTAGACCTTTCAGCATATCCAATGAAATGCCCACTAATAGTCCTTGGATATAGCTTCTTCTCTTGTGGGTTGTACACTCTCACTTCAGACGGGCATCCCCAAATGCGTACATGTTGCAAACTCGGTTTCCATCCTTTGAATAACTCAAAAGGCGTCTTTGAAACGGCCTTGGAATGAACTCGGTTTAATATGTACGCTGCCGTCTTAAGAGCTTCTACCCATTAAAATGATGGAAGTTTAACATTACTTCTCATAATGCTCACCATGTCCATTAAAGTTCGATTTCTTCTTTCAGCTACACCATTCTGGTCCGGAGAACCAGGCATAGTGTATTGGGAAAAAAAACCCATGCTCTTGAAGAAGTCTTGCAAATAGACCTGGTGCTTGTCCGTTCTCGGTGTATCTACCATAGTACTCTCCACCTCTATATGATCTCACAATCTTAATGTGCTTACCACATTGTTTCTCTACTTCAACCTTAAACAATTTAAAGGCATCCAAATCTTCGTCTTTGGAACGAAGTAAGTAAAGATACATATATCGTGAATAATCATCTATGAAGGTGATAAAGTATTTCGGATCATTAGCTTTCATGTCTGGACAACAAATGTTCGTGTGCATGATCTCTTATAGGTTTGAACTTCTCTTGGCACCAATTTTGTGTTTGTTAGTTTGCTTTCCCTTAATGCAACCAACACACGTATCAAAATCAGTAAAGTCCAAAGTACCAAGTACCCCATCCTTACCAATCTCTTAACTCTCTAAATATAGATATGTCCCAATCTCTGGTGCCACAAAATTGAGGAGTCCTCATTCATAATACATCTTTTTGACCCAGTATTAACATGCATAGAACTATGAGTGATATCATTTTGCAAATAAAGACGATATAAACCATCATACAAAATACCATAACCAATAACTTCAGAATTTATGAGAATACTAAAACCAGAATCCAAAAAATTAAAGGAAATTCCTAAAGGTACAAGTCTTGAAACTGAAATCAAGTTTCTAGTGAAACCTGGAATATAAAATATCTTCTCCAAAAGCAAATTAAAACCACTACTTAAAATTAAAATGCATGTCCCAACAGCTTCCACATGTGAACTCATTTGACTGCCTGAATAGATGTAGTGTTCACTTCTCATTGGTTTCCTAAGATTTGTCATACCCTCCAAGGTATTCGAAACATGGATTGTAATAGCAGAGTCAATCCACCATGTATTATGATTAATATTAACCATATTAGATTCATAAACTAACGCTAGAAATTATCACCCTTTAATTCAGGAATGTCACAATTGACATCAGAAATGTTTCCAGTTAAAATCTGCAAAGAAAAATATATACATGTTTATAAACAAAAATTTGAGACTCAAACTTAATCATGATTTACCAATGCAAGTCATGCATAAAAAATATTTATCTAGTGACATAAAACTTGTCTGTGGGCTAAAGTCCTACTCAAATTAGATTCATAACTACATGATGAAACTATTAAACCATATTCATTCCTTAATTCTTGTGGGTAGATTAAGGAACATAATTCAATATTTCACCCCAATTAATCATATATATATAATAAAATTTCCTGTGGGCATATTTCATCATATTACATATGATTAGTTACAAATTTATGTCTAGTTTCCACATGTGATTTCTTAAGAAAATTTAAATAACTAGAGATGCTGTGGATACTCTCTAATTACTAAAATTATTAAAATCACTTGACATATTTCTTTAATCTTTGTTCATTTACAATCCTAATGGTCATAATATATATATTTAACTAATTATTTATAACCATTGCACATGTCAATCAAATAAATGAAAAAGAAAGGTATCTTAACATATCCCCAACAATATGAGCCATGTGGCCCTTCTTTCACCCAAATTTGAACGATAAGTGAACAAAGTATAAAACCTGATCAGATATCTAGAATTTTCTACATACAACATGTTATTTGAAAGCATATGTAAGAAAAACTGCACAGAAGCACCTCTTCTTCTAGTAACCATGTCTTGCAGAGTTCAAACTCAGAGTCTAATGAATCATATATAGTCTAGGTGATCATTTGAGAGCAAACACTGAACCGTCTAAGTAAATCATAACCCAATATAGAACCCACAGTAGCTGCACACTAAGCTACAACAAAAAAAAAAAACCGGGTCCCTTCGATGCTCTGAAGAACTTAACCATGACAATTTAACAAACATGTAATGTCTTCAGAGAATCAAAATGCACCAAAAGAAAATTCTACCAAGCTAAAGCATCCCACAAATATAATAGAACCTATTATTTTAGCTTCACTCATTTCTTATATAGAAAGCCTACATAAACAAACCCGAGTTGCAAAAGGTTTCTGCACCAGGGTTAACTTACTTCCACATATCATTACCATAATATGCTAGCTTTGACTCTTGAACTTCACGGGCGTGAAACAAGTTATGATTTTGTAAACTCAGGCTTCTTCACAACCATGGTTGAGTCAGGGGATGTAAAGAAGTCACCGTAGGACACGATCACGTTAATGATTTCTGTGGTGAATTACCTTATATCAAAGTTTATTTTCTCTTAGCATTATGTATAACATTACATCTAGCGTCAGTCGTAACTCGGACAACAATACTATTGCAACAGGGGAAAAAACAAGGCACTACTCATTTAATGTATACATATTGCAAGATTTTACAGCAACCTTCAATTTCTTAATTTTCTGTTTGCGGATTGTGCTATTGAGTGCAATAATAGCCTCTAATTAATATGCAATTTCTTAATGACTAAACATGCAGTCATTTTCAAGCAAGGAAGAGGTGATAACAGGCTCTGATACCAAATGTAAACCTATATGTATCTATATGTATATTCTAATCATAATATGAACATATAATAATTAAAGCGGAAGCAATAAAAGAGATTGATTTTGTGTACCTCCAGCCATTGCAATTTGAAAGCTTGATCTTTGAGTATGCCCCAATTAAATAGTTGATATGAACTTTGGTTCCAAACCCTCCTTCTCACTTTTAGATGGTGTATTGAATTATATGAGAGTGAATTTGGTGACCCTAATTCAAATTTTTACTATCATTTTCATATGCTAACTCTAGCCATCATAGAGTAGTTGTCATGATAGGATGTAGTGGGTGGTTTTCTAAATTGAGGGAGAATCATGGGGAGTTACCTTGATCAATTGCAACTTCCCACTAAATGGATCACATTCTTTTTTCCCTTAATTAAATAATTAATTAAACAAATTAATTATTTATCCCATATGAAAAAAATGTCTAACAATTATAACAATTCGAAATATGAAAATGGATGGGATTTTGATCATAGAATTATTATTCTATTCTTTTTCCTTCTTTGAATCATGCCAAACAAGGGCTAACAGAAGAAAGAGCACATGTATTACTGGCATAACATCTACAATTGGATTAAAAAAAGCATAAGCCTCGGACAATATGGCGAAGAAAAAACTACTCAAACTTTGGCAAAATTTTATGAAGAAAAATTTTATCGTATCCTCTTAGGTATTATAGATTTAAAAAAATTCAAATTTATAAAATAATAGAATTGAAATAATACATAAGAAGCATCTGAGGAGAAGTTAGAGGGTTTATATATTATAACACTGGTTTACAAAATATTTTAGTAAAGATTCTTGTCTAGACGAAACTACAGGATTGACCTTTGGTAATAGGATCTCCATGTTAGCAAATTTAAGTTGAATATTTTGAATTGAATGTTGTTAAACCTACTCAAGAGATATCAGAGGGAAACTTGAAGAGTTCCTGCTTCCTTCCTTCAATCTCATTCATAAATTAATACTTAAAAATGTAAAATTGCTATCAAATCTTTAATCACTATCTTTCCTTTTGTATATTTTATCATTGTAATAGTCTGAAAAAAATGGTCTATACTGTCCAAGTTTTCAGGAAAAGTAGGTACCTAGTCGTGACTGACTAAAAGAGTGTACATTCAGTTAATTCTGAGTCACAATGTCTTGGACTTTGAGATAATCCATAGTGTTTCCTCAATCTAAGTCATCTCTACTAGTCCTGTCGTTTGAACTTTCAACAAAACAGTTAGAGCACAATTGTTCAGGTAATCGTTGTCTTTATGTTCTATAATGTTACTTACATTACCACTTTTACAAGTACTTCTATAACCTTTCAAAGCAACTAAAGATAGAATTCTATCACATTTGACAGGCATGCAGTACAAAAAGATACATGAGTGTGCACATTCACCATGAATGAATAACTTGCGTAGTTAAAAATACAAAAATACCTCCTGAAGTGCTTGTAAAGCTTCCGCTTGCCAACGAGAAACTTCTTTACTAATATTATTAGTGATCTAAAATGAAGGAACTTACGGTTGAAGGAACTGTTGCCGGTTGGTCAACCGTGTTACCATTCCGTTCAAGTGAAGTGATGAAGAATCAGAATAAACTCTGACAAGTGGGGGGGTAAATAGGCGGCACCACAAGCAGCGGCAACCTTGACAACATACAAGCAATAATGGGATTCTACAGTATTTCTACCAACACTACTAAATAAAATCTATTAAACACGGGAGTGTTACACTGGAGCTATAATGTTCATAAAAAAAAATACACTACAGATATAACAGCAGCTACAGTTGGATGAGGTTTAAAAGGTAGATTTTCATGAAGCTGGGATTTTGACAACATTACAATCCAAACAAAGAATTTTCAATTCTTAGTTCTTAGTACACAATTTTGTTCAAGATT
>JAJJMC010020972.1:236975-325874 GCA_023531435.1 Papaver californicum | reverse complement strand
TTTTTGATTTGTGATTTGGGGATGAAAAACTAGATGAAATGTGAGAAAAAAATTTCGTTTTTTTTTAAACCCTAGTTTTTGATTTAATCAACCATAGTAACCATTTAGGTCTTTCTAGATTAAAATCTTGATCATTTTATGGCTCAAATTAGATGAAATCACGAATTGAAAGTTTGATTTTGTGTGATTCAGAGACAGTTACGGTTGGGTTTCATTACGAACCCAACCGTAACACCAAGAACACCGAAGAACACCTTCAGTTACGGTTGTGTTTTGACTCCAAACCCAACCGTAACCTCAAGAACACTATGAACACCCTTTGAACACATAGTTACGGTTGGGTTTGGCTTAAAACCCAACCGTAACTCATCCTTTTTAGCATTGATTTTTGAGGTCAAATTTGAGTTTTAAAATCCAAATTTTGAAGTTATTCAACCATTTTAACTAGATTGTAGGTAAATTGGGTCATTCAAACACACAAAAACCGAAAAATCAACAAATTAGAGATTCCAAATTTTGAGTTATCAGTAGAATTTACGGTTGGGTTTTGGCTAAAAACCCAACCGTAACTAATTATGTTAGTTGCATGTTTCATGATATAGTTACGGTTGGGTTTTGCATTAAAACCCAACCGTAACTAATCTTTAAACCCCAATTGTAAAATTATATAAATAAATTTTGAGATTTTTTCATTTCTATCTTGTAGAGAATTGAAAGACGAATCTAACCCAAAAAAAATGAGGTCAATCGGACATCGTATGAAGGAGTTATGATCAAAACGGTGAATTTTTTTTTTGTATCCAGGAATAGTTACGGTTGGGTTGGACCAATATACTTGTTGCTACACTCATGTTTAATGTGCCCCCCAACCATGATGCATAGTTTTTATTTGTATCCTGCTATGATACACATTTTATGTATTAAAACTACAGCTAAAGGAGTAGCTATTCCATTTTAAATATAATAAAAACATGTCTAATTTTAATTTTCTTAAGCTCAAGAAGAATGTAATGTTGCCTACAACGATTAAACATAATGTAATTTTTTTAAGATTAAAGCTCTCTAGTCTGTAATCTTCTTCTTTCAGCTTATACATAATGCAGAATAGCTAAAGATCTTACATTGGCAAGTGAATCAATATACTTATCAGCACCATAATGAAAATGTGTGCATCCATAGGGAAATAGACATAAAGGTAGGGAGGGAATTAGTATTCTTTACATACTTCATTTCTATTTCTTGGCCGCTTGATGGGGACCTATAAAGAACAGAACATAAGCATTTATCAAAATCTATAGAAGACAAAAATCAATTTAACATATTCAATTTTTGTATAGATTTAACTTAAGCATGTATATACCTTGTAGACTGGTAGTGGAGGAATCAAGCAATTGACAAAATTAACACTTTTGCGTTACCATGGTATCCAATTTCTTTCTTTTGATGATTATTCATTATCATCGCTATCTTCAATAAATGGTGATGTTTCGTCATCACTATCTTCTACCACCTCCGGCATTTCGTCGTCAGTCTCAACCTGGTATTTGTTCTTATTTCTGTCGAAAAACGGGACAATAACGAAAGTAGTGGAATTAGGGAAATAGATCACTTACCTGGTGAAAATTTGAAAACACTTCCTTGTACACCACATTCTGAGTATATCCTTCTGACACTATATCCTTTATTTTCTCGGTTAGAATTTTCAATTCAGTTCTGCTTGTCAATCTTGTGCCTGCAACATAGAGTTGTCCACGACAAAAAATTAAGTTTGGAAGACAGATCCCTACATTGTTGATGTTCTGACCCTGGCTCTTAATTATTGTCATTCCAAAACATACCTTAATAGAAAACTGTACTCTTTTTAAGATAAAAGATAAGTGTGTTTTTGTTGGTTATATTACTATTCTTGCAATAGAAGCATTCTTACCAACACCACTTCCCGTTATAATCAAAGCTTGAATAGTTCTTTTGTATATGCGGGTAATAATGATCCTTGTACTGTTACAAAGGCCAGCACTTGGATTTATATTTTTTTTAATCATTACTGGTACACCAAGATTCAATCATAGCATATGATTAGGTACTCCTGAGAGTTTTTTATTATTTAAATATTCCTGGTTGTACACTAACTTTGCATTCTCAAAAATATGAGTGTGGACTAATTGAATCTGAACATAAAAAAATATATTCTTTACCTGGAAGCATAGACACCACATAATCATTTATTTGGTCAACAATATTATTCTTTGGCGTCAAAATGCATCTTTCCATAAGGTAATTCTTATCGTCGAATTTATCAACCAGTTCAGGATAAATGGCCTCAACAATAATTTCGATAGGATTCTCCCCACTCTTAATTAATAGTTTCCAAGATCCAAAATCCATTTGCTGAATTCAGGTATTGTTTGTTTCTCCACAGAATTGCAATTTCCACTCAGCAATCTCATGTTCTCAGATAACTCAAATACATGGAAATGCTTCCGTAATTTTGACCTACTAATTGAAGCATCGACAACCTTGGCTTCCACCCTGAATAACTAGTAATAGTTGCCTAAAATTACCCTGGAAAAGTATAATTTTTCCTCCAAACAATTTCTTTTATATCCTGTCCTTGCTAGGATTCATGAGATCTTTCATTGTTCGCTCTAGAGCTTCAAAAGCGTGTTTGTGAATCATTAGAGCTTCATCCCAGATTATTATATCAGATTTATATATCAATTCTGCTAACTGAGTTCTATGACTAACATTGCATGTGGAAGTTTGTTCAAAAGTTATTGGAATTTTGAACCGAGAATGTGCGGTCCTTCCTCCCGGAAGCAACATCGATGCTATATCGGATGATGCAACAGCCAAAACAATCTTGGATTGTACACGAAGACTAGTAATTATGGTGTTCCAAAGATAGTTTTTTCCAGTTCCACCACTCCCATAAACAAATAATAATCCACCGTTCCCTCGTTTAATCGCCTGGATAACATCATCTAATATTTGTTGTTGAACCTTGTTCAAACCATTTTTTAGCCTAATATGCTCACTCTGCAGTTTTTCGATGTCGTAATTGATTTCTTCGTCTATTAATTTATTTTTCTATACGCATATTGATTAACCTTATTTGGGAAAGGTATGGATGGGAACTCATCAAGAGTTCTACCATTTTTCTCTATTAATTCTTCGATGTCAACCAAAGTGAGGTTTTTTAAATCGTCTTCATTAAGTTCCAGACATAAGTTGTGGCTTCTTTTGCTCTCCCGATATTCAATCCCTTTGGCTAACAAAGTCTAGTTTTTTCCTATAATTTTTTGGATCAGCCACTTCATAAAATATCAACATTATGACAAACATCTGACGTAGCTTATCACCTCTGTTGTATGTCGATACTTCTATCAGTCATCCATGCCATTCGTCGTCATCTGAGAGCAACCCAAGAGCTACCCATGTTTCTCTGAAAGTAGTATGAACAATCCTATCAACTGTTTTCAACTCGTCGTAGTTACGTGGCCCCTTAACCACATTCAGTAGGATACAAAGAAAATATCTTTCTCCTGAACTCGGATGAGCTTTGTATAGTCTTCCAACTGTATTGCATATCTTCCATATTCTCCACTCTCTAGTAAGGTTGTCCCAGACAAAACTAGATGGAAAATCAGCATAAGTATATTTTCTTGCTTCTGGATATTTTTTATTTGCTTCAAACCACTCTAGAAATTTTGTAATATTCTTGCTCAGGCTATCCAACACATCTTCTACGTCGTTTGTATCACGAAAAATCACTTGGTGTTCCCAATTTAAATGGTAAGGAAGTCTCTCTACGGATGGATCACGGTACTGAATGTCGAAATCAAAATTCCTCCAACATGCCTTTGCGCCATATATAACGATAATCCAAGTGATTATTTATTTCGTCAATCAATACCTCCTTTTCTTCTGTATCCTTACTGAGCTCTGGATCCTTTTCAATTATTGCAGTCACCTTATCTTTATCATTGTTAATGTACTTGAATAAGTATTTAACCAATGCACCTCTTGAATTACAGACCTCAATATTTTTGTGTGCATCAAATATTACGATCAAATCTCTATTGTGAGGAACCACCCACGTATTATCCAAATCGATACCATCTTTAGCTGCGATCCTACCATTATCGCGTTTTCTATAGACTGGATAACCATTTTTTTCAACAATAGTATCGCGACTGGAATCTTTTGGGTATTGTTTGGAAAATGCAATGTCTTTCATGCATGGAGAACCATCCCATAATAGTCCACAGTGTCCATGTAGCATGTAGTTGACAACAATGTTGTATCCATCAGGATTCTTCTCCTTATCAGGTATCTCTGCCATGACAATTCTATTAATATATGATGGAGTTTCTGGTTTATCCTTCTTGTCCCGGAACAATATAATGTATACATGGGTTAACCCTCTTTTTAGAAATTTTATGGTATAGATGGATGTAGAAACAAAAATATCAAAAATTATTACAACAAAAGTAAAATATTAGATAATTCATTAAACAGAAACGCACATTTGCATAACATGTTACCACATATTTACGAGCCATGTAAATTTGTAGATAATTCATCATACATTAAATTTCATATTTGGGTCGTAGAGAATGGTCTAAAGTATAGGCATTAAGTATAGACAACCCAATATTTCAGACCTAAAGTTATACTCTACCTTATGCAATGAAAATCTTCTGATATAAATATGCTTTTTCGTGCCATAATATAAAAGACGACCAAAGAAAAAGGATTTCATTATTTAATATGTACATCACTGTAAAATAGCT
The DNA here is from genome assembly GCA_023531435.1 of Papaver californicum. NCBI lineage: Eukaryota > Viridiplantae > Streptophyta > Magnoliopsida > Ranunculales > Papaveraceae > Papaver > Papaver californicum. The sequence continues at coordinate 321,081 of JAJJMC010020972.1, read as the reverse complement.
GAGGTAACATATTTGTACTAATGGGAATTACTGTATTTATACACTGTGAATGTTGTATATTTTAGTAAAACTTGTGTTTTATGAATGAGAATAGCGGTGTCGTCCAGTTTATTCTCATGAGATAGTTATTCATATATTTTTCGTATTAGCATTCTTATCTCCACAATGTTATGCAAATTTCTTGGCAGTCTACAAATTTATATACTAAGAATGAAATAATATGTAAATCTTGAACTTTAATAACAAAAAGTACTGGAGGTTGTTAAGAAAAGGTAATGAATATATTGTAAAATACCTTCTTTCACTTTGCCGAAATGTTTTCCTTTCCGCAGTACCTCTATCAAGTGATTTAATTTCATCCTAAATACTCTAGCAACAATATCTGGTTTGTTCTCTGGCTGACCTGGTATCAAGTCTAGAGCCATGGAAATTTCCTTCCATTTGGGATTGCAAGTGAAAGTTATAAAGAGATCTGGAACACCAATTTTCCTACGAATTGCAATAGTATCTTGATAGTGTTGCATCATATACCTTGGACCTCCGGTATACGATGATGGCAACATAATTCTCTTTCCTTTTTTTTATCGAAGAATCTCCCTTGAGTAGTGCATCTTTCAATCCACAGCGTAAGTCATCCCTTATATGATCTTGGTTCTTTCTCACCCACTTAAGTCGACATTCTTCAATACATACATAGGCACCAACACAATATTGCTGAAATAAACGACCACTGCGGATTAAATTCTGTCCATCGCTAATTCGTTTTTGTAGTCTAAATGCATAATACTCTTTCATGGTAAGTTCATGTCGATTTCTTAGTATACCATCTTTTCGTTCACGTTCATGTGTGCAGTTCCCTTAGAGAAACCATCCTCACCATAAAGAAATAAAAAAGAAACTGCATTAGGATATAACATGGGTGTATTTTTTGATTCTTGTATAACCATTATTCTTATGTTCAATTATAATATCCTTGTACACATCATCATCCGTTGGAGTTTCGACTATCAAAGTTGTTACTTCGGAAAACAATTGAAAGTTATACTGCCTACCACCCCTCTTTCGTCGACTAATGATGTAAGCGTAATTCAACTGTGTGTTCTTCCAGTATTCGACTTTTGGCCATCCTCCCACTCGCACTTCTTACAAGTCGGGTTTCTAGGGTCTTTTTTGACTCTAGTCCCTTTTTCCTACCTACTCTGTTTGGCATGGAATCCCGGGGACTGGAGATTCTCTTCCACTTCTAGTCCCAACCTAGTACCCATACGACCAGTCCCAAGGAGTTTACTTACTGTCTTGTCCACAAGGCAGGGAGAGGTCACTTTGCATATGCATTATATGCATCCAACATAAAGATTAAATTAGTGATCTGTAGGGATGCACAAACCCGACCCAGACCCGCACCCGTCAGTTTTATCCCGACTCACACCCAACCCACCGATAAACGGGTCGGGGGCGGGTGACACCTTATTTTACCCGACCCACCTGCCCAACCCGCCGAAATGAAAAGAAATTTTGCATACGAAAAGAAAATTTTCATTTGATACCTACGGTTATAGTAGCAAGCTTAGACTCTACAAAAAAAAATCTAGCCTTTCTTTCTCGTTGCTGATATTTAGGGGTTCTTGTGCTTGCAGATTTTTGTTGGTGATTGAAGGTGTTTCATACACAGGTAATAAACTATTCTTTTTAGATTTAGGGTTTTACTAATTTTGCCAATTTTTTTCGTATACTATGATTTTTTATACAAGGGTTTCATTTGTTGGTAATTTTCGATTTTTCGTCTTCTTCAACCCATTCTTTTTAGATCAGATGGATGTCTTACAGATAGGAGAAGAAGAGCAAGAAGAAGAAGTGGGTTTTGGTGGTGGTGGTGGTGATGAAGAATACTCAACCATGGATAAACAGGTATTGCATCTTACCAATCTCACCATCTTTATCCATCTCATTTCGATTTGATTTTGTTTAACTTTCTGAAACCCTAATCTATGTATAATGGATTTTGATTTAGGGCTCAAAGTGTTTAATTTCTGTTTTAAGTTTGTAGATCTTCTTTATTGACTGTTAATTTTAATTACCCAGGTTATTATTTTTTTGATCTATACATACGAAGAAGGATTATTTAAAGCAACTTAAGGTTTCTAGTATGATCCACACAATAACAAGTGAGGTCTTAGAAAACTAAAGCTATCAGGAGACGTCTTACCAAACATCAGGTAATTTTCTTAATCTTAAATCTTTTCTTGATCTTCAAATTAGGGATTTCCTTAACTTCATATGTTTAATTCGCAATTTATACTTTGTTTATTATAAGATTTTGAAAAGTTCATTCACTTCATTTGAGATTAGGATACGCTCTCTAATCTTATAAATGTCTTGGAGAGACTGCAGCAAGAAAGTTGTGGGCAATCAAAACCAGTGTCGCACACAAACTGTTTGCGAAAAGTCCCTATCGAGTTTGCAAACTCTACTACCAGCAGCTGAACCTAATCGACCATTCAGCTATTTGCATTCTTGATCCAAAATTTATCGACCTGCTGTCGAGTTGTCTGCTCGGTATGTCCAGACTATGGACAACAAACAAACTAAACCCCATAGAAGGGGTGAAACACCGGTAATTTTTTGTTGTTCATTTGAAATTATGTCTGTAGTATATCTAGATAGTAGGCATACACTTGAGCTTGAATTAGCAAACTTGCGTTTGTGTAAGTCTCATATGCAGATATAATATTGAATACATCAAAAGAAGCAGCAGCTAGGATTATGGTTTCAGAAAGAAAAGCTTATCGTTTTCAACAAAAATTGTGCACTGCTAAACATGAGGGACTTAATCTGCCTCTTCGTTTGAAACATACTGATTTAAATGTATAATTTTATTTAAGGGTTTTGTTTTTGCTCATTGTAGTTCTTTAAATGTTTGTTTGTTTGTTGATTTTCTTTTGCTTTTTATTGAATCTGGGCGGGTGACCCGCATCCGACCCGTCCTACGGCGGTTGGGTGCGGGTGAATACTTCTCTCACCCGCCAACTGGCGGGTCGGGTGCGGGTGAGGCCAAAACCGACCCGATGTGCAGCTCTAGATCTGATGCAGCGGATAATAAAGAAAAGAAAGAAAATAGAGGTTTTGTTCATACTTCAAATACTCCTAGGAATATTGACTATGAACATCGATAATTATTTAGACTTCGGTTTCCCGACTTTAAATAATAATGAATTAAACTTGAATAAGTTTAAGAAAATAATTCTTATTAATCAAATTCAACTGTTTAAAACAATATATGAAGGATTCTTTTATCGACTTGGGGAAAAACCCTAACTTGCTAGTCAAGAAAGGATGGAAAACCCCCATAAACCGACTCAAACCATAATTTGTTATTTCGGTAAATTTTGGTCGACCTAAAATAATGAAAGTAATTGTAAAATAAAACTATTTGCCGCAAACGGCGACCCAAACGGACTCCTAACGAAGAAGTTATTAACAAAACAAAAACTTTCATGAAATAGTAAAAATGCCTGTTTGAAGCCCTAAAAGATAGAATTCGGCTAAAATCTGAAGACCATGCAACAAAGTGCATGTCTTGATCGTTGGACAATTTCCAATCAAAATGGACCCTTCTTGAGCTAAATTACAACACTCGGGTCTTTAGCCTCCAAATAGGCTATAGCCTGCCCATTTGCATCATTCTCCCGGGTTGAGAGAAATTCGCCCTTGAATTTTCTTGGTCATCATCAGAATTATCACTATTATACAACACCAAATGTTTGACATTAAAAACATCAGAAGTCCGGATGTGACTTGGAAGCTTTAACTTGTAGACATTAAAATTAATCTTCGCGACAATTTCCAAAGGACCAATCTTGCGCGCCTTCAGTTTTTTATACTCGCCAACAGGAAAACGATCCTTTGTCCATATTGCCCACATGAAATCTCCTACTGTTCTTCAGCCAACTTGTGAACCTGTTGCAACTGTTGGATACTTTCCTCATCACGAACTTCAATTCTCTTCAGATCAGGAACAGGTGCTAAATCTACTGGTGCTCGTGGATCGTAGCCATAAACAACCTCGATGGACTCATACCCAGACTACGGTTTACTGAACGATTAAATGCAAATTCAGCTTGGCAACGTTTCTGATCCCAACTCTTCGGATTGTCTCCAACCATACATCGTAGTATATTACCCAGAGAACGATTCACAACTTATGTCTTGCCATCACTTTGAGGATGATACGCACTACTGAAGTTAAGCCTTTTATTAGCTAATTTCCACAAACTTTTCCAGAAATAACTACGGAATCTTGTGTCTCGATCACTAAAAATTGAACATGGCAATCCATGTAGACGATACACTTCACGGAAGAACAATTCAGCTACCTTCAGTGCATTAGTAGTCTTCTTGCAAGCAATAAAATGGGATATTTTTGAAAAACGATCAACAACTACAAATACTGAATCATGTCCCCTCTGAGTTCGACGTAAACCCAATACGAAATTCATGCTCAAATTGGAACTTTCAATAGCATGTACAACCCTGCATTAGTTGTTTTTCCTTTTGAAACTTGACAGATTCGACATCCATCCACGAATTTAGCAACTTCCCGCCTCATTGTTGGCCAGTAATATTACTTCGAAACAAGTTGGAAAGTCTTATCCCTTCCCATGTGCCCCTCGTCATGTAACTCCTTAATAATCTTCAATCAGAGACTAGAATCAGGAATACACAAGTGGTTACCTTTGAAGAGAAATCCTTCATGCATAAGGTAATCACTTTGTTGCCTGAACTGATATCATCCACAATCTCCGTAAAGTTTGGATCGGTTAGAATATGGTCAGAATATGAATCAAAATCTATTACTTCAGTTCGCATGGTGTTGAGTATCATAATCCTTCGGCTTAAGGCATCAACAACTTGATTCTGCGACCCAGCTTTGTGCTTCGGTACAAAAGGGAACTCTTGCAAATAACCATCCCTCTTACCATGTCTAGAAGAAAGCTTCTCTTGACTGTTGAAATACGCTACTGTTCGTCCTTCCTGACTCAAAACAGCTCCAATTCCCACATTCGATGCATCACATTGTAGTTCAAACGGCATGTTGAAATCATCTAACACAAACAGTGGTGCAGTTATCAGCTTTGTCTTGGCAGCTTCAAAGGCTTCGTCAGCTTCCTCGGGCCATGAATGAACACTTTTTGATGGACGCAAATAATTTCTCCCTGCGTAGAACTGAGAGCACTTCTCGAAGATGTTGAACGTGCAATTCCATGTTAGCACTATAAAGAAGAATATCATCAAAATAATTAACCACAAAAGTACCGATAAAGGGTCTGAATACTGATTCATGGTACGTATGAATGTAGTTGGCGCATTGGTCAGCCCGAATGGCATAACCAGCCACTCATATAATCCTTCTCGAGTTTTGAAAGCAGTCTTCCACTCATCACCTTCACGAATTCTGATCTGATGGTACCCACTCTTCAAGTCGAGTTTGCTAAACACCTTCGCTCCACAAAACTGATCTAACAAGTCAACCAATATGGGAATTGGAAAACGATATTTGATTGTGATGTTGTTGATGGCTTGACTGTCAACACTTATTTTGTACGTTCCATCTTTCTTTGGAATAAGCAAGGCTGGTACTGCACAAGGACTTAGACTCCGTCGGATCAATCCTTTATCTAGAAAATCTTCCACTTGAACATGAAGTTCTTCATGCTCCTTAGGACTCATTCTGTAATGCGTTTTATTTGGCAAATTTGATCCAGGAACGAGATCAATACGATGTTGTATATTCCGGAGAGGTGGTAGCTCGTCCGGCAACTCGTTAGGAAAAACATCCATAAACTCCTTAATTAAAGGTTGAGCTGCAATGGGGATACTACTTTCATCCTGTTGTTCTTCTCTTCCAAACAGCATATACAATTCACATTTATCTTCTACCTCATCTTCAAACTGCTTAAACGACAAGAGATTGGTAGCCTCTCCATTAGATAGTGTAGGTGCAATCTCTTTACTGGATACAAGTACTATACGTATGTCATTCCATAAAAAACTATAGGTATTCTTATACCCGTGGATGACCCAGCAACAAGTGACAAGCATCCATACTAGTAACATCACACCATATTTTATCTTTATATTTGTTACCAGTTGAAAAAAAATCAAGCAACGTTTGTTTACTTTTACCTCATTCCCTTTCTTAAGCCAAGAAAGCTTGTATGGATGTGGATGTGCCTTGGTTTCCAGCTTGAATCGTTTCACGACCTCTTTATCAATAATATTATCGCAACTTCCAGGATCAATAACTAGACGAAAAAAATTTCCTTCGATCGTACATGTCGATTGGAATATATTGTTACGCAACCAGTTGTTGCCATCATCTTTACGTTGAGTGAGACAATTTCTTCTTACTATAAAGTTCACTCATTTATCTCCAACAACTACTTCATCGACAGGTTCAGAATCATCCTCATGGTCTTCTTCATAATCAGTTACCAGTCATCTTTTTCACGGTCGTTTTCAGTGAAAAAATACCTTGTTCACTCGTTCTTCTTTCAGACAGTCACTGGCTTTGTTCCCAGATTCTCCGCACTTATTACACCTACCTCCAAAAGTGTTAACTAGGATTTTATTTGGTGTAGACGAAGAATTAAGTTTACTAGAAGTACTAGGTTTTGAAGTACTACGGTTACTTGCTGGAGATTCTGCCACATTGATACCCCAATTTGAGCTTCTGCGCCCTACTTGTTTCTCTATATGCCTTGGTCTATGATGTGCATCCAAAATAGAGCAGAAATCAAACATGTTGAGTGTATCCTGATATTGTTGAGGGAGACCACCTATATAGTGAGCGACTTTTTGCTCATCTGACTCTGACAAGTCGTTAAGAGAAAGTAGTCAGTAAAACTCCTTGGTGTAATCGTCTATAAAATGTACTCCCTTGCGTAGGTTTTGTAATTGCTGGTACATCAAATCCAATGTAGTTATGTGGTAAAAACTTTGTTCTCGTGTGTTTCTTCATCTTCTCCCATGATACTAAATTTTGTTTTCCCTTACGACTGTGTAGCAGCTTGTAGTGTTTCCACCACGAATTAGCTCTCCCACGAAACATATTCGCTACCAACGAAACTCGTTTGTTGTCTGGTACTTCTTTGAATTCCAATACTTCCTCAACCGTATTCATCCAGGAGAGAAACTCTTCTGGTTCCAAACCACCATGAAATTCTAGGATCTCTACTTTTATTCCTTCCTTCCAGCGATCAAAATCCTCTCGTTGATTTATTCTACCTTCGCGATGCCCTCTAGCAAAAGGGCTGGCGTTATCATCTTTTTCTTCCTGCCGAAGGTTATACCGACCCAACAAATCTTGGACGTCTTCAATGAATTCTTCTCTAGATCTCCATGGAATGAAACCTTCTAGACCTCCTCCTCGACCTCGACCGGACCGATGGCTACTCTTGGTGGCATCTTAGCAACCCTAGAATCGACTTTGCTCTGCTACCAACTGATGCAGCGGATAATAAAGAAAATAGAGGTTTTGTTCATACTTCAAATATTCCTAGGAATATCGACTATGAACAACGATAATTATTTAGACTTCGGTTTCCCGACTTTAAATAATAATCAATTAAACTTGAACAAGTTTAAGAAATATGTATTAATCAAATTCAACTAATTAAAACAATATATGGAGGACTCTTTTATAGATTTGGGGGAAAATCCTAAGTCAAGAAAGGATGGAAAAAACCCATAAACCGACTCAAACCATAATTTGCTATTTTTGGCAAATTTTGGTCGACCTAAAATAATGAAAGTACTCGTAAAATAAAACTATTTGCCGCAAACGGCGACCAAATGGACTCCTAATGAAGAAGCTATTAACAAAACAAGAACTTTCTTAAAATAGCAAAAACGCATGTTTGAAGCCCTAAACGATGCAATTTGGCTAAAATCTGAAGACCATGAGATAAAGTAGCATGTCTTGATTATTGGTCCGTTTCCAATCAAAATGGACCCTTCTGAGCTATATTAGGACACTCAGGCCTTTAGTCTCCAAATAGGCTATAGCCTGCTTATCTGCATCATACTTCCAAGTCCAATTCATCTTCATTCTTTTTCTACGAATATGTTTTCTCTTGGACCACCTCTTTAGCCTCCTGACGAAAAAATATGTTCTTCTGACGGTTAACTTCTTGTGCTAACTCTGCATAGAATGTATATAGTTGGTTGTAACCGGGTTCCTTGTTCTCAGGAGGCACCAGGGAACCAATCTTATGATAGCTCTAACCTTGTATGCTATATGTCTAAGGTCCCATACTTTTCCTATTGATATTTTCATTAAATCTAACTTCGGTTGAGGTAAAACCAAACATAGAATTGTATGCTCTGATGTTTCTCCTAAACTTCGACTACCCCTGTCCACCATTAAAGTTTAACAATCCTTCTAGATAATCTGGACAATCCATAAGAAGAGGAAGGGCAACATTACCTATGGAAACATATGCTAAACTCGCAATCAACCACACTTCTTGAATTTTTTTGTTCTCTCTTGGTGCCAAACTATTGCACCATGGGGTACTTGCATGTATGTGCTGGTGATCCAAAATCTGATTTTTTTTGATACCTAACCCTGGATAGTATGTAGGTTGGTAAGTATTGTTCTTACTTTTATGTATCAGAGGAATGATAAAACAGTAACAATGCACTTGATGTAAGTGTAAGATAATAATGGAAGACAATAGATCTTACTTATAGAATGTTCAATATCTGCACCTTCGGATATATGTTTTTCTTAAGAATTGTCATCATAACTGGATTCCAATGGTATTTCTTCGTCTAGAAACAAACATGGCTTTGCATCTCTCTTAGCATCTAGCTTTTGTTTGAAAAACCTCCTGTTTTCTCTGGCAAGAACTTGTTTAGAATTGTATGTGTACTGTGAGGTCTTGGATAGTATATGTGTCCCAATTTGTTCATTAATACCTACCATTTGTGAAAATAATACTTGTGAGAACGTAAAATGTTGACCATCAGTAGACTAAGAAACCAATGTTAAAAACAATCTTTATTCTTGGACTGTATCTTCTTAGTTTTAATGTTTCTAGATATATGGGTGTTATTTGAATTTAAAATCCTGATTACTGACTTGACCCTTGTTGTTGTTGTTGGTTAATCTTTACAATGTTAGTCACTATTTCCTTTCAGTTGAGTCTTTGTTTCTGTTGCGCAAATAAGGCTAGAAGGTTATAGTCTAGCAGTCAAATAGGATCATAGAGTAGTTGCGCTTGATCAGCCAAGGAATAGGTAGAGTTTGTTTATTTCCGTTGAGATGTAAGCTTATATAAGCTGATGAATGATGATCAATAAGAGTACTCTCTTCTTTCGAATCTACTTCCCCTGTCTCTTTCTTAATATCAACAATTGGTATCAGAGCAGGGTTAATCTGTGAAAATAATCATGTCTCCATCAGAGAAATTTGTGACGCCTAAGTTTGATGGTCATTATAGCCATTGGTCTATGCTGATGGAGAATTTCCTGCGAAGCAAAGAGATGTGGAGCTTGGTGAGTAATGAGACTCCAGCACCAACAAATGAACTACAAGGAAGGAACGCTGATGAAGTTAGAATCATGGATCTAAAAGTTAAGAACTACCTCTTTCAAGCAATTGATAGAGAAATCTTGGAAACCATCCTTGATAAAAACACCTCAAAAACAATCTGGGATTCCATGAAGCAAAAATACCAGGGATCCTCCAAAGTGAAAAGAGCACAATTACAAGCCTTGCGAAAGGAGTTTGAAATGCTGCAGATGAAGGAAGGAGAAAAGATAGACTGCTTCATGGCACGAATCCTGACAGTAGTAAACAAAATGAAGATCAATGGTGAAACTGTGTTGTCAAGCACAGTGGTAAGTAAGGTTTTGAGATCTCTAACTCCTAAATTTAACTATGTAGTCTGTGCAATTGAGGAATCAAATGATCTAGACACAATGTCTATTGATGAACTTCATGGGAGTTTACTTGTACAAGAACAAAGGATGCAGGGGTCTCAAGAAGAAGAACAAGCTCTAAAGGTCTTCTATGATGACAGACCAGGAAGAGGAAGAGGAAGAAGCCCATTCAGAGGAGGAAGATTTAGAGGAAGAGGAAGACCATATCAAGGTAGAGCTTCTGCAGAATGCTTCAAATGCCATAAAACAGGACACTTTCAAGTTGATTGTCCTGAATGGGAGAGACGCACAAACTATGCTGAGCATATGGAGGAAGAAGAAATATTGTTGATGTCGTACGTCGATTCATCTCAAATAAAAAGAGATGAAAGTTGGTTCCTTGATTCGGGATGCTCAAATCACATGACTGGCAACAAAGGGTGGTTCTCAGAGTTGGAAGAAGACTTCAAACATACCGTGAAGCTAGGAAATGACACCAAGATGGCAGTGGTAGGAAAAGGAAGCGTACGTCTTCAAGTTAACGGCACCATTCAGGTAATAACAAATGTTTTCTACATACCAGAATTAAAGAATAACTTGTTGAGTATCGGACAACTTCAGGAGAAAGGCTTGGAGGTGCAGATCAAGCAAGGGAAGTGTAGAGTGTTCCATCCAACAAGAGGCTTGATTATTCAAACTCATATGAGTGGGAATAGAATGTTTTGCATCTTTGCTTCACCATGCCTTAAGAGTGATTCAATGTGTCACCAAACTCAAGATGCACCTGACAAAGAATCATATCTATGGCATCGTCGGTTTGGCCATTTAAACTATGCAGGACTGCAGATGCTCGCACACAAGAAGATGGTAGATGGCGTGCCTTCAATAACAGTTCCAGAGAAGTTATGTGAAGATTGCTTGGTTGGAAAACAACACAAAGACTTCATACCAAGGCATACTTCTTGGAGAGCAGCAAGACCACTCCAACTCATACATTCCGATCTATGTGGACCTATCAAGCCGGCCTCCAACAGTAACAAAAGGTACATTATGAGCTTTATTGATGACTTCTCTCGAAAGACTTGGGTGTATTTTTTGCATGAGAAGTCAGAAGCGTTTATCACATTCAAAAACTTTAAAGCTCTGCTGGAAAAGGAAGTGGGCGCATACATTGTGTGCCTAAGGACAGATAGAGGAGGAGAGTTCACTTCAAATGAGTTTGTGGAGTTTTGCAAAACTCATGGCATAAGAAGGCAACTGACGGCTGCATACACCCCACAACAGAATGGAGTTGATGAAAGAAAGAATAGAACCATCATGAACTCAGTGCGCGCAATGTTAGCTGAGAAGAAAGTTCCTAAAATCTTTTGGCCGGAAGCTGTGAAGTGGTGCGTGCATGTCCAAAATAGGAGCCCGACTTCAGCTGTCAAAGAGAGAACACCAGAGGAGGCATGGAGTGGTGTGAAACCTACGGTGAGCTATTTCCGGATCTTTGGATGCGTAGCTCATGCGCATGTTCCAGATCAGAAGAGGATCAAGCTAGACTCCAAGAGTAAGAAGTGCATATTCTTGGGAGTCAGTGATGAGTCCAAAGCGTACCGGCTATATGAACCAATTTCCAAGAAGATAGTTATCAGCAGAGATGTGAAATTTGAAGAAGAAGAGTGTTGGGAATGGGAACCAACCAAAGAAGAATTTAAGATGGAGGATGATACAGAAAGTGTTGAAGAAGAGATCATTGAGAATGATCCAAGAGGCAGCAATGAAGTGGAAGAGATGCCCACTAGAGATGAAGAAGCTGCAGTTGTAGGGAGGGATGTGCCCCTACAAGCAACAAAAGAAGTTGCAGTTGTAGGGAGGGATGTGCCCTTACAAGAAACAAGCTATGAAGAAGCTACAGGAAGGAGTGGAAGAGTGAGAAGAAGACCATCTTGGATGGTCGATTATGAAGCAAATGAAGTGGTGTTTGCAGAAGAAGAAGATATGTGTGCAATGATAAAAGCAACATTGGATGATCCAGTCCAGTTTGAAGAAGCAGTTAAGAGCAAGAAATGGAGAGATGCCATGGATGCAGAGATAAAAGCCATAGAGAAGAATGATACTTGGGAGCTGATGGAGTTGCCAAAAGATGTCAAACCCATTGGAGTGAAATGGGTTTACAAGACAAAGCTTAATGAGAATGGGGAGGTTGAAAAACACAAGGCAAGGCTGGTAGCTAAAGGCTATGCGCAGCGCTATGGAGTAGATTACACTGAGGTGTTTGCGCCAGTAGCAAGGCTTGACACCATCAGGATAATTCTTGCAGTTGCAGCACATTATGGATGGGAAGTCTTCCAACTAGATGTCAAAAGCGCATTTCTTCATGGTGAGCTCAAGGAGGAAGTCTTTGTCCATCAACCTGAGGGCTTCATCAAAAAGGGAGAAGAAGGAAGAGCTTACAAGCTAAAGAAAGCATTATATGGTCTCAAGCAATCTCCAAGAGCTTGGTACAGCAACATTGAAGCGTATTTCCAAAAGGAAGGTCTTGAAAAATGCTCTAGTGAACACACATTGTTCACAAAGTCAGGAGGAGGTAAGATACTGATAGTAAGTCTCTATGTAGATGATTTAATCTTCACAGGGAATGATGCAAACTTATGTAATGAGTTCAAAAGGGCAATGATGCAGCACTTTGATATGACTGATCTAGGAAGAATGAGATATTTTCTTGGAGTTGAAGTGCTTCAAAACTCTAGTGGCATTTTCATCTGTCAGAGGAAGTATGCACAAGAGGTATTGGCAAGGTTTGAGATGGCCAACAGCAATGCAGTAAAGAATCCAATGGTTCCTGGCACACATCTAGCAAAGGATGAAGGAGGAACAAGAGTTGACACAACTTTGTTTCATCAAGTTGTTGGAAGCTTAATGTACCTGACCGTAACACGTCCAGACCTCATGTTTGATGTGAGTCTTATCAGTAGATACATGTCAAAGCCAACAATGACACATTGGCTGGCAGCAAAGAGGATTTTGAGGTATGTAAAGGGGACAATCGAGCTAGGAATTCATTACAAAAGAGGCAACAAAGAACTCCAGCTCTTTGCATTTACGGATAGTGGATATGCGGGTGATCTTGATGACAGAAGAAGTACCTCAGGATATGTTTTCTTAATAGGGTCAGGAGCCGTGGCATGGTCTTCAAAGAAGCAACCAGTGGTGGCTTTGTCCACAACTGAGGCTGAATATATTGCCGCAGCATTTTGTGCGTGTCAATGTATATGGATCAAGAGAATTTTGAAGCAACTTGAAGAAGAAGATCATGGAAGCACTGCAATTCAATGTGACAGCAGCTCGGCTATTCAGTTAGCAAAGAATCCAGTGTTTCATGGGAAGAGTAAGCATATAGACGTGAGATTTCACTTTCTAAGAGACTTGGTGAAAGATGGCGTGGTGGAAATGCAATTTTGCAGTTCTCAAGAGCAAATTGCAGATGTGATGACGAAGCCACTCAAGCTAGAGCAATTCGAGAAGCTGCGAAACTTGCTTGGAATGGTTAGTGCGTCGGATATAAACTGAAAATTGACATTTTTTCAGTTTAAGGGAGGGATTGTTGTTGGTTAATCTTTACAATGTTAGTCACTATTTCCTTTCAGTTGAGTCTTTGTTTCTGTTGCGCAAATAAGGCTAGAAGGTTATAGTCTAGCAGTCAAATAGGATCATAGAGTAGTTGCGCTTGATCAGCCAAGGAATAGGTAGAGTTTGTTTATTTCCGTTGAGATGTAAGCTTATATAAGCTGATGAATGATGATCAATAAGAGTACTCTCTTCTTTCGAATCTACTTCCCCTGTCTCTTTCTTAATATCAACAGTTGTTTCCTTCTTTAGGGGATACATAAGGTTCAGCTGTACCGACTACGTGAAATGGAAGTCAGAGAATAGAATCGTTCCAGATGGTGGTGTCAGTGATTTTAAGGCAAATTGTGCATTATGGAGTGCATTCTAATGTTAAATTGTGTTGTCTAAGCTGTTATATAATTCCATTTTGCTTAGATAAATGCATGCATTCTCAAAAGGTGTCATCGTCTTTACGCAGGCAATTTTACAATAGTTATATATTGAAGTTCCTGCATAAAACTATTTTCAGTGCCCAAAGATTTTTGTTTTGTGTTTGCGAAAACTCACATTACGGGACCAACTCTACATTAGCTTAAATTTCATTAAAGTAGAAACACAGGGTTGTATTGATGTTCCGAAAGTTGATGTTGTCAGTCGGACAACGTTTGGTCAGTATGCGTGGACGGTAGTGTATAAGTATTCTAGTATTAACCCTTACCTTTATGTGGACGAACTCATCATGGCACCAACAAGCATAACAAGCCAAACTCATTTTTGTACTTCATTCTGAACATAAAGCCATGAACCAAGTAAGAATATAGGGGCTGAGGTTACATTTTAAAGTTTCCGCGCACCCATGAACTCTTCAGTTCAACTGTATTCATGGTTAAGATCAAATCATAAATTCTTTCACCAAATCAAAATTCACCACAAAAATAAAAAAGTCATTGATAAAATTAAAACCACCCACCACCAAAGGAAACACATTGCCATGGCTTAAATGCCTAGAATGTGCCCACTCCAAATCACGATTAAGTGTTTTACCCCAATTTTTTGTTCTTGGGCTTTCATAGTATAATAGAGAGCAATTTTTTGTTGTTTTGATTTCTTTGAGGTAGCAGTCAAGAAGAAGAACAACATTTTGAACAACCACTTTAAGGTAGATAATTATTAAGAAAAAAACCACTTTTACTAAATAAAAAATCGATTTTGGGGTGAATTTAAAAATGGTTCTCCCCTTATCAATAATCTTTTTTGATTAAAGTATAGTTAGTTAATCATTCATTTCATGCTGAAATCTTTTTAGCCTTTTTTATATTACTGATTTCAAAATTTCATTTTATAATCGTAGAAGGCACCTTTAAAGCTTTAACCTGAACAACAAGATATAGCTACGAGGTAACCAACGTGATAGCCGATACGGCCTAATGCAAATCCCGACTACTCTCCATCCAAATATTCAAAAATCAATTGATTTAAATTTTGTTTATGATTTCTGAGTCGGTTTTCAAAATACCAATCTTCTCAATTTTATAGTTGCTTTTGATGTGTTCGACAAAATTTATAAGAGAGATCTTTCTTTTTTTTCTTGGTTTATTGCTGCTTCAGAATATTGAATTCAGTTTCACCCAATTGGAACAAAGAAGAAGATGATCAAAAACAAGATGATAGTTTTATTGATCGATTCTTATAGCTTAAATAGCTATATAGGTGCAACTGAAAGAGAAAAACTGAAAAGGAAAAATGTGAGCTATCTTCTAGCTAACCATGTGACAGTTCATGATCCTATTCTTTAGCTAGAGAAGCTTTATTTGTGCATCGTAACTGAACAGACTTTGAATAGCTCTACTAGCCAGTAATACACGTGACTTAAACAAGAAACGTGTACATGACAACCAATAATCCCTCCCTTAAACTGAAAAAGTTTCTACTTTCAGTTTATCTCTGAAGCATTCACCATCCCAAGTAGCTTGCGCAAGTTCTCAAACTGCTCCAGCTTAAGTGGTTTGGTCATTATGTCAGCAACTTGATCTTGAGAGCTGCAGAAATGCATTTCAATTACTCCATCCTTCACCAAGTCGCGCAAGAAATGAAATCTGACATCTATATGTTTGCTTTTGCCAAGGAATACTGGATTCTTGGCAAGTTGTATAGCTGAGCTGCTATCACATTGTATTGCAATGCTCCCATTGCTTTCTTCTTCTAGTTGCTTCAGCACCCTCTTGATCCATATACATTGACATGCGCAAAATGCAGCAGCAATGTATTCAGCTTCAGTTGTAGACAAGGCCACCACAGGTTGCTTCTTTGAAGACCAAGCTACAGCCCCTTCTCCAATCAGAAAAACATACCCTGATGTGCTTCTTCTATCATCCAAATCTCCTGCATAACCACTATCAGTGAAGGCTACAAGTTGAAGTGTTTTGTTGCCTCTCTTGTAGTGAATTCCAAGCTCCATTGTCCCCTTCACATACCTCAGAATCCTTTTGGCTACCAACCAATGTACCATGGTTGGCTTGGACATGAATCTACTGATGAGACTCACAGAAAACTATCTAGCCTTGTTGCTGTTAAATACATCAAACTTCCTACAACTTGATGAAATAAAGTTGTATCAAACCTTGTACCTTCTTCATTCTTTGTTAAGTGTGTACCAGGAACCATTGGATTCTTGACTGGATTACTACTAGCCATTTCAAACCTCACTAGTATTTCTTGTGCATACTTCTTCTGGCAGATGAAAATACCTCTAGAATTTTGAAGTACTTCAATTCCAAGGAAGTATCTTATCCTTCCAAGATCAGTCATATCAAAATGTTGCATCATGGCTCTCTTGAATTCCTTGCACAAGTTTGCATCATTCCCTGTGAAGATTAGATCATCAACATAAAGACTCACTATGAGAATTTTACCTCTTTCTGATCTTGTGAACAAAGTATGTTCACTAGAACACTTCTCAAGCCCTTCTCTTTGAAAATATGCTTCAATGTTGCTGTACCAAGCTCTTGGAGATTGCTTGAGTCCATATAAAGCCTTCTTCAATTTGTAAGCCTTCTCTTCTTCTCCCTTTTTGATGAAGCCTTCGGGTTGATACACAAAGACCTCCTCCTTAAGCTCACTATGAAGGAATGCACTCTTGACATCAAGCTGAAAAACATCCCATCCATAGTGTGCAGCCACTGCAAGAATGATTCTGATAGTGTCAAGCCTTGCTACTGGTGCAAAAACTTCAGTGTAGTCTACTCCATATTGCTGAGTATATCCTTTTGCCACAAGCCTTGCCTTGTATTTTTCTACCTCCCCATTCTCATTGAGTTTTGTTTTGTAGACCCACTTCACTCCAATGGGTTTGATGCCTTTTGGTAACTCCATCAGCTCCCAAGTTTCATTCTTCTCAATTGCTTCTATTTCTGCTGCCATTGCATTTCTCCATTTCTTGCTTTTGACTGCTTCTTCATATTTGACTGGATCATCTAGTGTTGCCTTTATCATTGCACACATATCTTCTTCATCAGCAAATATCACCTCATTTGCTTCATAATCAACCATCCAAGATGGTTTTCTTCTCACTCTTCCACTTCTTCCTGCTGTTTCTTCATGAGTTGTTGGTTGTAGAGGTATATCCCTCCCTACAACTGCAGCAGCTTCTCTTGTGGTTTGTAGAGGCACATCCCTCTCTACATCTGCAGCTTCCTCATCTCTAGTGGCCACTTCTTCCACTACATTGATGCCTCTTGGACCATTCTCAATGATCTCCTCAACACTTTCTGTGTCATCTTCCATTTTCAACTCTTCTTTGGTTGGTTCCCAATTCCAACTTTCTTCTTCTTCAAATGTTACATCTCTACTGATCACAATTTTCTTAGAGACTGGATCATACAGTCTATAAGCTTTGGACTCATCACTGACTCCCAAGAATATGCATTTCTTACTCTTGGAATCTAGTTTAATTCTCTTCTGATCTGGAATGTGCACATGAGCAACACAACCAAATACTCTAAAATAACTCACCTTAGGCTTCATGCCACTCCAAGCTTCTTCTGGTGTTCTCTCTTTGACAGCTGAGGTTGGACTTCTATTTTGAATATGTGTGCACCATCTTACAGCTTCAGGCCAAAACTCCTTGGGTACCTTCTTCTCAGCTAGCATTGCTCTCACCGAATTCATGATGGTTCTGTTCTTCCTCTCAGCAACTCCATTTTGCTGTGGTGTGTAAGCAGCTGTTAGTTGTCTCCTTATGCCATGAGTTTTGTAAAATTTTGCAAACTCATTTGAAGTGTATTCTCCTCCTCTATATGTTCTCAAACATACAACGTATGCACCTGCCTCCTTCTTAACAAGAGCTTTGAAGTGTTTGAAAGTAGCAAAGGCCTCAGATTTCTCATGTAAGAAATATACCCATGTTTTGCGTGAGTAATCATCAATGAAGCTCATGATGTACTTCTTGTTGCTGTTTGAAGCCGGCTTGATTGGTCCACACAGATCAGAGTGCACAAGTTGAAGTGTCCTTGATGCTCTCCAAGAGGCATGCCTTGGTATTGAAGCTTTGTGTTGTTTTCCCACCAAGCAGTCCTCACATATCTTGTCTGGTACTGTGATTGAAGGTACACCATCCACCATTTTCTTGTTTGCAAGCATTTGAAGTCCTGCATAATTCAAATGACCAAACCTACGATGCCATAAGAATGATTCTTTGTCTGATGCATCTTGTGTTTAATGGCACATTGAATCATTCTTAGAGCAAGGTGAGGCTGAAATACAAAACATTCTATTCCCACTCATATGAGTTTGAATAATTAGTCCCTTTGATGGATGAAACACTTGACACTTGCCTTGTTTGATTTGAACTTCCAAGCCTCTCTCTTGAAGTTGTCCAATACTCAGCAAATTGTTCTTCAACTCAGGTATATAAAAGACATTGGTTATTACCTGAACAGCACCATTAACTTGAAGACGCACATTGCCTTTTCCCACTACAGCCATCTTAGTGTCATTGCCTAGCTTCACAGTATGCTTGAATTCCTCCTCCAAGCTTGAGAACCAAGATTTGTTGCCTGTCATATGGTTGGAGCAGCCTGAGTCAAGGAACCAACTCTCCTCTCTTTTGGCTAGAGAAGAATCAACATAAGACATTAGCACAAGCTTCTCTTCTTCCTCCATGTACTGAGCATAGTGTGCATGTCTCTCCCATTCTGGACAATCAGCTTGATAATGTCCTATTTTATGACATTTGTAACATTCTGCTGATCCTCTTCCTCCATATGATGGACGTCCTCTTCCTCTATACCTTCCTCCTCTATATGGACTTCTTCCTCTTCCTCTTTCTGGTCTATCATCATAGGCAACCTTTAGAGCTTGTTCTTCCTCATGAGAGCCCTGCATTCTTTGTTCTTGAACAAGCAAGCTTCCATGAAGTTCATCAATAGACATTATATCCAGATTATTTGATTCTTCTATTGCACATACAACATAATTGAATTTGGAAGTTAGAGATCGTAAAACCTTACTAACCACTGTGCTAGATAGCACAATCTCACCATTGATCTTCATCTTGTCTACAACTGTCAGGGTACGTGACATGAAGGCATCAATTTTCTCTCCTTCTTTCATTTGCAGCATCTCAAATTCTTTTCTCAAAGCTTGCAATTGTGCCCTCTTCACCTTAGAGGATCCCTGATGCTTTTGCTTCATGGAGTCCCATATGGATTTGGATGTGCTTTTGTCAAGAATTGTCTCTAACATCTCTCTGTCTATTGCTTGAAAGAGATAATTTTTGACCTTCAAATCCTTAAGCTTGGCGTCATCAACACTTCTTCTCTGTTCCTCACTTGATGTTTGCAGGGTTAATGGAATTCCTTCACTCACCAAGCTCCATAACTCCTTGCTACGCAGGAAGTTCTCCATTAACATTGACCAGTGATTGTAATGGCCATCAAATTTTGGTGTTACAAATTTTTCTGAGGAAGAAGAAGACATATCTTGAACTCTCTGAATTGAATAGCTCTCACAGATTGAAATTGATTAGATTGGCTCTGATACCAATTGTTGAATTCAGTTTCACCCAATTGGCACAAAGAAGAAGATGATCAAAAACAAGATGATAGTTTTATTGATCGATTCTTATAGCTTAAATAGCTATACAGGTGCAACTGAAAGAGAAAAACTGAAAAGGAAAAATGTGAGCTATCTTCTAGCTAACCATGTGACAGTTCATGATCCTATTCTTTAGCTAGAGAAGCTTTATTTGTGCATCGTAACTGAATAGACTTTGAATAGCTCTACTAGCCAGTAATACACGTGACTTAAACAAGAAACGTGTACATGACAACCAATACAGAATATGTTCGTTCAATTGTTGTAAGACTAAAATTCGAGGGTAAGTCGATGAAACCTTTGTCGTCTGCACCTCAATTATAAGAATTTTTTTCACTGTGGTTTATATTACTCTATTTTGTTGGGAAGCATTCTGCTCTCTTGCTGGTTTCAAAGATTGGAAATGATTTTTATACAAAATACAGAATCCTTAATAACCTTATTTGCCTGCATTTTCAGCAGGGTTGACACAACAAACATTTGTGTAAGGGTGACTCAATATATGGAGCACCTTGGCAATTTATGTTATGTGGCGAGCGCCCATCACATAGAATCAGTACTAGGTACAGAAAGCCAAAATCAGATAACCACTAATCCTAGATTAATTAGTCTTAAGTTGCAACCTAATTTAAGATGATTGTTTCGTTGAAATTTAGTAGCATTCGTACCTTTAAGTTTTCGGCATGAAATGCATGATTAACTAACTATACCGTTATATTAAAATTAAAAATGATTATTGATAAGGGCCCGAAATCGGCTTTCCCCTACCAATCATCTTAAGGTATTTGGCATCTCTTTCTAAGGATTTCAACTACTTTTCTGCTCTCCGTAAATTTCCAGACACAAATCTTGTTTTACACCACTTTTCAATGCAAATGGAGATGACTAGATCCTTGGAACCAACCGGATGTGTAACCTTCCGCCAACACCTGAGATCTTGTACTTGGCCTCGCCACTGTCCAGCCTACCGTGATACGTATTTGACGTTTTTGACAACCCAGAGATGTATATGGAGGAGAGGCGCAAGTGTGAGCAGGCTAGAATTGCTCGCTATTTAAAGAAACTAAATAAAGCAAGATTGTTAAGGGGGTACCATCCTTGCACGGTATATGCCTCTGAAAAACAATTTGGGACAGAAGATAAAGATGTACAAAAAAATAAAGAGAAAGTCTGGTGGTTCCAGTAGAAAGGGTGATGCTGCTGCTAAAAACCTCATGTTCTCGAAAAGCTGATAATGGAAAAACAAAACAGGGTTATAAAGTTAAGTGACGTCCAATTAATCCTTCCCAAGGTAGAAGCTGAAGGTACCCTTGAAACTCATGTTAACGATTTTCTGTTTACAAGCTACAATTCCAGTTTCCATGTGCATTGCATGTTCAAGGATATTAAAGATTTTTCTTGTATTAGGGAAAAAAAGGTACAGTGAAATGGTATTTTCAGGTAGGTTCAAAAGATCAAGCTCGACCAGGACAAGCCTAAACTAAGAAATGGCCGTTCACGTTCTGCTTCAATCACAAAGGTAGAAAAGATTGGATAGGTCTTAGGGGAAGGAAGCAAAGGCGGTTGAGAAAACTCAGTGTGATGAAGAATGGATTATCTCTAGGATGAATCACTAATTCTGTGTGACGGACCAGAAAATTTTCGCTTCCAATAGGTCGGGTTCGGCCCGTTTGGACAACTCCAACTTCCCGATACGCCACTCGAGAAACCGGGTTTTCAAATTTTTTCGGACCAATTCGATCTTACCAAACAAATGTTAATCGTTATCCCAAACTACTTTATAAACAGGCAAACATAACTTTTATATATATTTTTGGGTCATCGAATCCGTCAAACTGTTTTACAGTTTTTGATATCATTTATGATATTTATCGAAAACCAACAGATGATATGAATTACTACATTTGATAACAATAATCTCTTATAAACACCATATTTCAGATACTGAGACTCTTGAACAAAAATCTTACTGATTCGAGGGTTAGGATTCTCTAAGCATATGTCTCATACCATAATAATCATAAATCCCACAAAGTCCATTGTGAAGTCAATTAGGGCCTTCTGAGCATGCGTCCCATACAGCATACCCAGGAATCCCAAAAGAGTCCACAATTTCGTAAGGGTCATCGACTCTGACAAATGACTTCCATCGTTCATGTTGTTATGAACATAAAGTTCATTTCAAAGGTCATCGGGTCCTAAAAATATTTTCATCGAATCTACTATGAGGTTCTGTTACCACCGTTATAGCTAACGATCTGCCAGGTAGCCACCCGTAGGTGGGAGCTGCAGCAGGATAACAACACACACCGTACTGAACGGGTTAGGGATGATCAGTCCTAGTGTCAGGGGTAGTTGGATACCATCCACCGTTACAGCTTACGGTCTTCCAGGTAGCCACCCGTACGTGAGAGCCCAAGTGGGCGTGTCAACTCACAGTACTAGGTCAAGATCAACAAACCATCTTTCTCAAATGATATGAACTACTCAAAAGAGTTAGTAATCATTTCCAAATCAATAGTATTAATCGTTATCATAAACAGCAATCATCCTTCTCAGATGATATGAATTGCCTCTAATAGCAACAACCATCTCCAAGTCTTATTTGGTGACATGAATTGGCATCCAACAATCACCCTTCATTTCTCATTAGATGATATGAACAACCTCGAAGAGGTTGCAATCATCTCTCAAAATAGTATGAACAACCAGTACTGCAACTACATATTATAGATGATATATATATATATTATGAAGGTTGCAATCATTTACAACTACCTTTTGATAGATAGCCATATATGAACAGATATATAGCCATATGAGGTTAAAGTTGGCATAAGGCCAGCGCTTGAAAAAAATATAGCGCGTCCCTTGGGGACGTAGCCTAGATGAGGCAACGCTAATGTGTCGCGTCCTTAGGGACGCAGCCTTAATGAAGTTAGCGCTTTTAAACAAAGTGCTAAGTGTGGCGCGTCCTCAACATGAAGCTCGCATTGGTCCTTAGGCTAGTGCAAAGTGTGGTGTGTCCCTTGGGAACACGGTCTAAAAATAAGGATAGCGTTAGCTTTAGCTAGTGCAAAGTGTAGCGCGTCCTTGGGTACGCAGCCTGAATAAGGCTAACGCTGGCCCTTGAACCAGCATAAAGTGTAGTGTGTCCTTAGGGACGCAACCTAAATAAGTTTGGCGCATCAAGTTAGTGATAGTTGCATTATTTGCATTAGTTTGGTACTTTAAGTCATTGATTTTTTGTTAATTTTGATATCATTATGCTTTGGTTTTGTTTGTTTATGAGTTTCTTAGGTGATCTGGAGTATATTCAACTAAAAAAGTGGAAAGGGGTTCATTATGACATGAAATGAACAAGGAAGTCAAGTTCTATAAATGGAGAAGGGCCAAAGAAAAAATTCAACTCATTTAAATCCAGGATTTCTTAACACCTACTTGTAGAGGACGACGATACAAAGTCAACGCAAAAAAATGAGGTCAATCGGACACCGTATGAGGAAGTTATGGACGAAATGGTGGAGGAAAAACAAAATAAAATCCATGTCCAGTTACCGCCAGGAGTTGCCTAGATCGACCTAGCCGTAAGTGACCCTAAAAATCACCCAAAAATTCTATTTAGATACGGCTAGGTCGTGGGAAAAATTTCTAGTCGTAGGCGGAGTACTTGACACGTATATGGACTTCTAAAACGAGTAAACCCCGGTCCCGGGAGGATTCCAAACCCAAAAGGACAAGGAAACTTAGTTCTAACGGGATTCTAAACCCTAGAAAGAGAGTATACTTGAGGGTCAAGCATTGAAGGCTATAAAACAAGATATTTAAGGCTCAAACAAAATATCTTTTAAGTAATCTCTTATCTTCTACCTCTCATATCACGTCTTATATATCAAAAACCTAGGGTTTTCCCCTTAGGGAGAAACCATTCTACTTCTTTATATATTTTCCATGGGTTTTAGTAAATTCATGAGTAGGTAACTTTGTTTTATTGGTTAGGGATGTAGTTAGAAGTCCTAGACATGTATATCAATCTGGCTGGTTATTTTTAATATTCATGATCTCTTTTATTGCTTATGTTCAATTGTTTGTATCACCATGTATGATTGAAAACATGTTCGTTTAAGTTGCAAATTGAATGGTCGTGTATGCATACCTAAAGTTAGACTAGGGTTTGAGATCCGGAAATTTCAAAAAACTCTAGTCATAAGTAGCACAACATAAATGTTAACGACGGGATGTTACCATGCGATTATGTGTAGAAGCTTAACCTAAGTTAAATTTGTGTGGCTTTTGCGCCGAATTGCTTAGAATAACCTCAACTCATAAATATTATTGCTTTCATAGGGTTAAACTTGAGAGGCTCTTGCGCTAAGTTATTCATTGAGAAGGATTCAAAGAGTGGCTCTTGTGCCTTTGATGATACAAGGATTTTTGCCGCAGTAAGCCTGCAATAGGATGCTCTAGAGTTATTGATACAAGAAGGATTGAACTTTAACTCGAATCTATTAAAAAGCTTGTTTGGTGACAGAAGATGAAACCCTTAATCAGTATTTTCTCACCTTGGTCTAAACCTTTATTTACTTTGTTTTAATTAGTATAATTTAGATTACTAATTCTATAATCCCCCTTGGTTACATAAGAAGTTGAAAACAAATAACAACTCACAGCTCCTCAGTGAATCAGACAGCGAAGACGAGTAAAAGTAGGAAGAGGGTTGAACTTCGATAAAATAAATTAGTCATGAGAAGAAAGTAAATAACTCGTATCTCTCTTTTCTTCTCTAGTTTCTTAAAGAGAATTTTGATAAAGTGCCCTATTTTATTAACTAGTGTTTAAACTTTTCAAAAGTACAACTCCGATATTTAAAACTTTTCAAAAGTACCTTCACAATTATCTTTTTCTTCTAGGTTAGTCAACTAGTGTTTATTTTTCTGAAGTTTACTTATTTTCCCTTTATTTATAGCCACTTTGATCTCCTACATCATTTTTCAGGTTCGTCGAGCTCGGTTCAGGATCGTTTTACCGTTTTCAGGTTCGTTACATCGTTCCCCAACAGGTTCATCATTTCCAATTATCTTGGGATTTTTAGTTGGTGGAGAATCGTGCTTATACAATACTTTTCAGGTTCTTCAAGCCCGATTCAGGATCATTACACCGTTTTTCAGGTTCGTTGAGCCGGTTCAGGATCATTACACTTCAGGATCGTCGAATCATTTATCCTCCCCATCAAGGAGCTGTGATTCAGGGGTAAATAGAACTTTTAATATGTGAGATAGTTGTCACCTAACACTTAACTGGATGGAAATCATTATTTAAAAAAAAAAGTCAAAAAAATAATACTTTAGAAAAAAAATTAAAAACGAAGACACTTTCATCTAATATATCTCAAAACAGAGGTACTTTATCAAAATCCTTTTTCTTAAACTCAGTTTACTGTTGCTTTTGTTATTGATGGATGGGTAAGCACATATTTACAGAGGAAAGTGCCTTCTTTTGCATGTGCAGGTACTAATTAGAATGTTCATGCCATACACGTGAAAATATGTTTTTAATCTGTTGTTTGTTAATTTCATATTCTCCTTTTTAAATGTGAAAATAAAACATTATAGTGGACACAGAAACTTCAACAAATCTTTTACCTAAAACGCAACAACCGAGAGGCTCCCAAGACCCTAGATATCACATACATTTTAATTTGGCTACTTGCAAGAATTTTTTTACATATACATCTTCAAGACCGAGATGGATGAATTGGAAAAAACTAAATGTTAAGACATGATTAAAAAAAAAGCAGCCCTGTAATTAGCTCTACTTAAGAGCAACAATGTATTAGCTATACTTAAGAGTCATCCATTTGAACTTCATGGCATTTACATGAAAAAGAAGAAGAAAACCTTGTAAAGAAACAATTCCATTTGTCCAAGACCAGAGACAATGGAACAAAAATAGGCTATCCAAATAAAAGTTACGTGCACAAACAACAAGGAAGATATCGACTAAAGTCTAAATAACCCTTAAACAATAGCCCCCACCATAAAAATACAGAGTTTTAGTGACGATAAAGAACCGTGGAAGTTGATCAAAAATCCGTGGCAAAAGGTAACTTATCACGATTGGGTCGTTATGAGAAATAGTTTCGTGGCTAATACTATTTGCCACGATACCATCCACAGTTTTCTGTTGCGTAGCTAATAATATATGAGCATTTACCACGACTACCAGTTTGGCGTGGCAACATGTCACCAATAGCCACAAATATTTAAATTCGTGGCAACTGGGTCATGGCTAGAAAGCATTATATTTGTAGTGCCCACTCGTTCTGTTTTGACAAAATTCTTTACCTCTATCATCATCTCGTTCTGTTTTTTATTTTGGTCGTTGTCTATTGCCATGAGTAAACTTATCTATTGCTAAAAGCAACCAAACTCAGAAAACATTTTGCAAATGACACTCAAAATTTAACAGGAGATTACTTATGTAAAGAGGATCATGCCCCTATGTTACCAGGTATGCGACCTTTAATAAACCCATTTAACAGCATACAGTCTACAACAATTATCTCGGCAGGTCGGATTACCCGTAACCTATAATGGATTAAGATTAATATGGATGTGGCGGTGACCATAAAAAAAAATGGATGTGGCGGCTAGAGGGCACCATGGACATGAGGATGCAGGTTTTATGCAAGGATTTAGCGACAACTTTAGTAACGGTGGCACAATATATAGGCATCACCATTGCACCGATAGCTGAGACATCGACCATGCTGATGGCGACACGAACTACGACACATGCACATTGGGCTAAAATACAGTTTGAAACAAACTTTGAAAACTTGCTTCAATTCATAAGCTCTGATATCGAACACCATGGTATATAACTGGAACGGTTCTAGTAATCAAGCAAAGAATGCTTCAAATTCCACAAAGTACTAACAAAACTATAAAGAAGACAATCATGCAGCGGAAGACTGAAAAATCCTGTGGCAGATGGAAGTCAATTCAGAACTTTCTCAACTACAACATGACATCATATGATTTTATAGTTTTAAATAAAATAGTGTTAAATGACTTAATGTGTATGACATACCCTCGTGTAATCACTTCCTAGTCTAATAAATTCCTATTATGCTTCAAAAAAAACCTAAAGCTTAAATATGAAGGTATGATGACATCGCCCTTCTTTCTTTTTATTTACACCCGAAACTCTTACAGTTCATCTCCATTTGGCAATGCTGATAAGTGCATTATTAATTCATATTAGTTTAATAGTCTAACTTAATACTTTCTTGTTAGTTTTCGTATCATTATTGTTTGATTTTATTTATTTTCAGAGTTTTTTAGGAGTTATGAAATGAGCAACCAATTAAAAAAAAAGAAAGAAATTTATCACGATACTTAATAAACAAATAAGTGAAATAACTGATGGAGAAATATCAAAGACCAAGTAAAAGTCTTTTATATCCAGTATTTTTTATTTTTATCTTGTAAAATACGAAGAAACAAAATCAATAAAAAAAAATATCAATCTAACATCTTAAAAAAAGTTATAATTAGAACAAAAAAGGCTGCTCATATCAGAATCAACACTTCGAAGGGTAAACAACCGTCGATTCTGGGCACTTCTAGGACAAAAACAAAGTAGTTTTCTGATCTTCAACAATCAGCACTTTGAGGAGAAAACATCCGCTAATACTGGGCATTTTTGGGGCAGAAAGAAAGTTGTTTTAAAAATACTGGGTCCACCACGAAGGTGATCTAGGAAAAATATATTTATATAAGAGTAGAGGTATACAAGGTACCCCGTAACAAAAGAATCTCATGGATGCTCGTTGCGTATTGTGGGCTTTTACTTTATGTTTCACGCCGACATACTCTACTCTTTTTTTTTTTACTGTTTTTAAAATTACCCGTTAGCCTACCTGCTAATAGCATGTTCATCTTCGGTCAAAATATTTACTTTTTTACATTTCATTAACTGTAAGACAAAAATAACCTTGTTATATAAATGTGAAGATGGTAAATTGGACTTATCATGTTTTGAAATCAATGACTACCAAAAAATACTTAAATTCCTTGGCGCGACCTACACATACTAGTTTTGCTGGATATTTGATAAGCCTTGGATTGAAAATCGATATCAAAATATCTTCGTGTCCCATAATTTTATAAAATCATCTCTAGTGAGATGATTATAATTTTTTACTTTTAAAACTACCTTGAATTTATCAAACTTTTATCAAAGAAACCTGTCCAACGAAAATATAATATTGAATGTGGGAATGAGTTAGATTGTTATTTATTCATATATCCTCTTGGTCATCCTTTAGTTGTAGAGGTTATTTCGTTAGAGGATATACAAGAAATCCTAACGAACACTTGTATTCTAAAAGTACTTGGTTATTGAAATCTATTAGTCTATTCAATTTTGCTCACGTCTAATACTAGGATAAAAATATCTAAATTTGGTCAAAATTATTAAACTACCTTATATCTTAAAATTAATCATAACACTAAACTATAATATAAATATAAAATAATTTTTATTTTCATTCATTTTTCAAATACTAAAAACCCTAGAACACAATAACTTTTTATTTTCATCCCATTTTTTCAAATTTAAAACCCTAATCTAACGTCTTTGCACCAAACTTTATCAACTTTGATCGACTAAGATAATTCTTTATCAACCTGTTTCATTAATAATATTTTTTATTGATTTATACATTTAAAAGTATAAATCAATGAAATATAAAAAAAATTGTAAAAATGATAAAAGTATCATTTTTTTAAAATACTTGCAATGGGTTAGGTTTTTCTTATCCGCCAAACTTAAATAACCTATTTGTTTTGAAGCAACGTGAAAACCACAATTTTCATCCACGTTTACGTCATCGATTGATAATATATAAGGACGAATAATTTAAGGGAGTTTCGTATAATACTTATAGAATATCGTATAACATGTTCGATAGGGTCTACCTCGTTCATTCCTAGGTGTTACTTGATCATCAGTTGCGGCTCTTAGAGTCACTATTCCATTTGGTACTCCTTGTAGATTCATGAGACTTTTTCTTTTTGCATTTACTATACTTCTTTATAATGTAGTTGTGTAGTTTGGCTAACCATGTATAGGAATTGGTGTGCCCAATTAAATGGTCTATTCATAAAAGAACATAGTTCAGGTGTTAGAAATAACATGATAGTTGTCACCACATCTCGGAGTCTATCTCGACCATATCCCTTTCTGTTTTTACTTTTGCAATTTTATGTTTCTCTAAGTGATTTGATGGGGCCCAGTATCAAATTGTTATCGCCGCTAGGATGAAATAGAGTGTTTGAGATCAATCCCGATTCTTGCTTTATTCAAAAAAAAAAAAAAATGTTGACACTTTAATAGCAATATGTGTGTGTTCTCCCTGTCTCCGTCGCCTAAGCAAGCGTGGAACGCAGGATCCATGGGAACTATCACGTAAGATGCTGATAAGAACCATGCGCTTGGATTCAATTTGATCCAATCATGTTGTCAATATATTTATCGTTTTATTTTCAATAAATCGGTCGCTGGGACCCTTGTATATACCAGTTGAGTCGATATTAGTATTATGATTAAGACCATGTATCTCAATCCATTAGGATTCATCCTGGCACTGACCTTCAGACAGATATGGGAAACACCGTTCACCTTAGTCAACACGTGCAACCTTCACATTTTCCATGTTCATCTTCTAAATATTTTCATGTGATTGAACTTTGATAGATTCTGAGTCTTGTGGTTGAACGATTATCTGAGTAGAGCTCTGTTGTCTTATATATGAATTTTAGTATGCTTGAGTAAACACTCGTGTACAACAGTTGGACTCATATAGGGTAATGATTCCCATAGCCGAAGAATTGAGTAAGCCAACTAAATAGCTTGTTTAGTGTCTATCCTTAATCGTTCACGAGTAGCTAAAATTTGGAGTGCAGGTTTTGTGGGTATACCTCTTGTAAACCCTCACGAGACAAAACTCGTCCACCAGGGACACCTAGGGGTTTAACGGCTTACTGCATATGCTAAATGTAGTCGCGATTCCTGCGAAAGTGAGTTAGGATTTTATTTTATTAGTTTGCTCGAGGACTAGCAAAATAGTAAGTTTGGGGGTATTTGATAGGCACATTTTTATGTCTATATTGCGCCTGAATATCTGCTTCGATAGTACTCGATTTTACACTTATTATGTTTTTTTATGTCTTTGTTGGTATTTTTGAGAAATAAACATTTGCGGAAAAATTGGCTCGAAAAGTGTTAAAGGCACCCGTGAAAATGGATTAAGGCACCCACACTTTGGATTGGGGGCACCCCAGGATCGGAACGAGTCGGATCGGCCAACTCAGCGAGTCGAATCGTCCCAACTCATCGGGAACACGGGTTCATCCCGTGAGAAGCTGATGTGAACGATTTTCACGTAATTTTTGTGTTGATTTGCGATTCTAAGTGTCCCACAAGTTAGAAGATATCCATACAAGACCCACACAACCAATTCTACACGTTTTTAGCCGGAAAAAGTGGCTCCCGGAGTGAATTTGGACGGAAAAAGGAGTCATTCTTTGATTCGGATTTGGGAGGATTTTGTAGAGTTTTGGAGAGTTCTATTAGGTTTAGAACTCTCCCTAGGGTTTGTAGACCCTATATATATGAAGAGAAGCCGAAGAAATCAGGGGGAGAAGCTCAGAGAAACAAAAAATTGATCGCCGGAAACTGGGCAGCGATCCGGCGCGGTCCGGCAGCTGTTCTTCATTGTCTGGAGCCGGAGAAGAAGACTCAGCAACACGTATTAAGTGTTGCTGTTCTGTTGCAGTTCTTGTTGCCATTGTTCCCGCTCCTGTTGCGCTTTCCCTTTCCTCTTTTTATTGCTTAAATCTTTTGCAACATCTGAACCCTGTCCCTGTAACACTTATACACGTCCCGGTTCAGGTGTTCACCATTATTTCATCTTGTAATCAACTTTTTGAGCAATGAAAGGGTATTTTGAGCAAGTTTTCTTCACCATGAGATAAGTACATTTACTGGGATGATGGAGGAGGTTTTTCCCTCAATATTATGTGGTAAGTCTAATTTAATTTAATTTCTTTATAATTCTTTACTTATTAAATTTCATAGATTTGAAATAGAAAAAACGGTTTTCATTCAGTAGTGGTGTTTTTGTTTGATGGGTCATGCTGGGTTGACAACCTCTGATGTCCCATGCTTGTGATTTGCCTCTGCTTGTTTATATAAAATCATATTTTGGCAATATTTGAGCTTAACTTATTTAAAAAGTATTACATGATTAATCACATAATTTGTTGGAAATAACTGAGTCCTGATTCCTGGTTTTCTCCATCTTTGATAAAATCATCTCTAGTTTATTTTGCTTTTTTTTATTTAATTAGATTAAGTCTATTATTTTCTAAAATCATTATCTTCACAAGTCTAGTAACGAACTCTTTTTACCACTATTCTAAAACACATCATTTGGCTAACCATCGAGATTTTCCATAATCAGTACTCTACCATCCCATTCCTTCCTCCTGATGGTTGCTCTTGCCTTGAACTTTTTTCTTAAAACAGACAAGTTATTCTCATCATCTTTCTTAATATTCCTAAGGACATTACTTGGTTTACTTGTCTTCATTAACGTTATTATTGCGAATTGATGTGGTTTAAATCCATAAACGCAAGAGTGTCCAATAAGTGATTTCGGATCATCATGATTATGACAACCAGTCATCACTTTAGAAAGCTTGTATACATCACTGAGTCTATGTATTATAATTTTAAATGGGCATTCATGCTTCTTTGACTTAATCATGTAGATCCTCGACGTATTTTTCATATAAGGTTTGTCATTGACCCTGTAAATTTCAATCTTGCCATTTCTATCGCAAATAATTTATAAAAAATCACACCTTGAACGACGGCCTAAAATTAATGCACATTTGATTTCTATGTTTTTGTCCACAAACCATTGTTTTACCTTGTCCTTATTTTCCTATACTAAACTAGTTTAATAGTGAGCTGAAATATCAGTCCCTAGCTGGCACACGGGTTCAGGTTGATCGTCGTCGAGCGCTTGAACAATTTATAATATATATCAAAAAGTTAGGCCAACACAATCGGCGGGATAAGAAACAATCGTGTTGATCTATTTCCTAGCAATCAACCTTTAGGTACATAAACATCTATCAGTTCCATATGGTCTTTTTTTTTTAAGAAAAATCTCAAAGTGCTGGAATCGGCACACATAAATGTATGACGATTCCAGCATTCATCAAAGTGCATTTTTCCTGGCTATTTTTTCGATTACAATCGGCTTATAGAGCAACATCTGGCGATTGTATACTTGGTGTTTTTGGAAAAATCTCTAAGCTCTACAATCGTCTGATATATGAGTGCATAACAACCGATTTTTTCACCTACCAATCCCGCCAAATATGAACAATAATTGGTTGTTGTTCATCACCATACCATCCGATTGTGGTTAGTAATATTTTGGGACGATAGAGAATTAGCGGATGGTGTTATCGTACCCACCGATTCTGAGTTATAAGTAGGCCAAAAAATTATTTAAATTTAATTTTTCCCCACTTTTTGGTGATTAGATGCTAAAAATACATATTTCGAGATCCTTAGCACGTATACCTGACCACTAAAAGCAATATGATCTTCATTTCCCCGGTTTAATTCTTTATTTGGTTAAATAAAATCTCAGCTATGCTTTGGTTTATATGTTCTTGTTCATCCAACAAAAACCCAATTTGGTAGGATCGAAATCATGATAATCTGATTGGCTATATGTACATGCACCCACTTCTCATCACTAGTAGAATCTTCGTTGTCATTATAAAATTTTATTTTTACTACCAAAATCACAAAATTCTAGTTTTCCTCAACTTCTTCTTCTTCTTCTTCTTCTTTTCTTCTTCTTCAAAGCTTTTAAAATAAATGTACTATAATTTTTACCATATAACGCTAACTATAATCCAATTCCAAACAAAAATTAATTTAACTACTAATTGGATTAATTAACGCTGATTAATCGGAAGGAGAGGGTAAATGAGCCATTAATAATAGTTGGATAAAGAGTTTTTAATTTTACTTCAAAATAATTATATTTTAACTTATTGAATATACCTTAAATAATTTAAGTAAGCTCTAAAAGTAAACTGAAAAATATAAGGGTGTTTTTGTATATATCCAAAAATTATATTAGTACCCGTTTTATTATTGTTCTCCTCTTTATAACAACTATAATGATGATTATGGTAACTGTAATAATTTGTCCTCAAATTATCAGAACTCTTGTGAACTTCGAATATATGAGATCAAAATAAATCTTTTTCATACATGTAAAAAACGTAAATTACAGTAAACTTAGAGTAGCATGGATAAAAACTCAAATAGTTAATGGGTGTAGAGTTATCCAATTCATTGAAACAAATCTTGATTTGTTTAACAAATCACGATGTTAAAATTTAATAAATTATTCCATTTCCAATTACTCGATGATATATATATATAGATAGAATTTTGCAAGTCCATTTTTGAAGCCATAACAGGTGTTGGGAATTGTGGTGCTATTGAAGAAAAACAAACCGGTAATTTAATCCAAAACCTCACATGCAGATGATACACATAATTAAATCAAAGCTTACAGTAAAAAAATCATATGCCATGGGTTTTTCTTATTAAAGAGCGATCAAAATTGTGTTGGTAAAATTAGAGTTGTTTTAGTTAACCAGACCATTCATTTGTGAAAGCTAACATGAACGATAAACCACTTTTTTTTATTGATTAATTATGATTCTGTTTTGGTTATCAGAGATTTCAAGATTAATGGTGAATCTTTTTTCTCTTTTCTCTTTATCTCTCACCGTAAAATTCTATTTACAGTGGGGATTTATAAATGATTTAGTTTTGATGGGCAGAAAGATAACAAAGTAGATATTCAAAACTGCACGAACTATAAAGGAATCAAGCTTATAAGTTGTACAATGAAGTTTTAGAAGAGAGTTATAGAGCAGCACGTGCTTGGGGAAAGAAGCATTTCGGAAAACCAATTCGGTTATATGCCTGGAAGATCGACAACGGAGACGATATACCTTGTAAGACAATTCGTGGAGACCGGAGAGGTACCAGGAGAAGAAGCAAGATCTGCACTTGGTATTAAAAATATGTACGATGGCGTTGTGACTAGTGTTTAAACATGCGATGGCGTGACTAGTGACTTCCCTATTAAGATAGGACTACACCAAAAGTCAGCTTCGAGCCCTTATTTCTTTGCAATAGTAATGGATCAAGTGATAAGGGACATGCAAGGAGCGCTTCCCTGGTGCATGCTCTTTGTTGATGATGTGGTGTTAATCGACGAGAGTAGGACCAGGGTCGCTAGCAACTGGAGTCGTAGAGACGGACTCTGGAATCAAAGGTCTTTCGACTCAATAGGTCCAAAACTAAGTATATGAAAAGCGAATTCAATAAGGCCAATTCCGAAGAAGGGGATATTTATTTAGACGAGCTACTAGTACCTAAGAAAGACTCTTTTCGATATTTGGATCGATGCTTCAAGGCGATGGTGAAATTGACGAGGATGTTAAAAACATGATCCATGCAGGGTAGGTGAAATGAAGGCAAGCAACTGGCATTCCGTGCGATAAAAAAATCCCGTATAAATTTAAAGGCAAATTATATAGAACGGCGATCAGTGGTATTGTATGACATGAAATATTATGTTACTAAAATTCAATATATTCGAGAGATTTATGTAACATAAATGCACATGTTGCGATGGACCTGTGGACACATGAGACAAGATCGAATTAGGAACAAATATATTCACAATAAATTTGGGGTAGCATCGAGCGGAAATAAGCTTATTCAACATCGACCGAGATAGTATTATCATCCACAATGATAATGAGGTATAAGGATAAAAAGGCACCAATATCATTTCAGGGGTATGTACGAGAACACCCAGAGATAAAGATAAACCCAAAAAAGAGTCCAACCAATCCGATAAATACAAGTAGATTACATATTGTTGTCGAGACATTAATGGTTGGAGATAGATAAATTTTTATCCGATAAAGATAAGTATTCCTTTCCCGAAAACAAGAGCTATTCAACATTCTAAAGTAATAAATTTTCATTTCAAAATGTTTCCATTAACAACAAAAAGAAGAAACAAAGGTAAGATTTCTGTTAATCAAACTGCTTCATCATCATCATCATCATCAATAATAGGTAGCAATGTTGATTTATTAACACAAATTCTATTACATTTACCCTTAAAATCTCTGATTACATCCAAATCTGTATCCAAACAATGGTGTTCACTCATTTCTAATCCAATATTCCTTCACAAACATTTCCTTCAAAATCGTCGGTTATCAGTCTCGGGATTATACTGGATCGAAAACTATTTCGGTCGAGATGGGCAAGAATCCGTATACGATTACATCAAACTTGATAATGGAGATGCGAATGGTAATTGTTATGTCCCATTTGAAACCCTAAGTTTTGCTAACATTGATTTTTCTATTAAGATTGTTCAATCTTGTAATGGTCTGTTTCTTTGTAGTAGTTGCTCATTTGATAATGATAAATGTATTTATTACATTCTCAATCCGTTCACTAAGCAATACAGTATCTTACCTCGTTCCAAATTGAGAAAAAGTGGGTTCAGTTTCAGCAACAATGTTAGTTTAGTTTATGATCCGTTGCGGTCACCATATTACAAAGTCATATGTATGTGGAATAATGGTGCAAGTCTTGTGAAGAGACGAATAGAAATTTACTCTTCCGAAACTTCGTCTTGGAGGCGCTGTGGAGATGAGTATATGGTAGCTTCTACTTTAGGAACCACTATGCCTGGTGTTTTCTGGAATGGTTCATTGCATTGGATTGATGCCAATGCATCTCTGGTTTATTTTGATATTGATAGAGAAGTGATTGGGGAAGTGTCTAGGCCATACCAGGATATTCCACGCTATTTTTCGGACCACACAATTAACAGCTTCGGTGAGTTTGGGGGACATTTATTTTGTATTGAGGTTTCTAATGTGGAGGCCTCACGCTTTAAAGTATTGGAAATGGACACTGGTTATACTGGTTGGAATGTGAAATATAGAGTGGATCTGGAAGGGCTGAGAGAGTTGTATCCGAGATTGAGTTTTGATTGCGGTTACAATTTGATATCTTTTGAAGAAGAAAAAGAAGATTCACCCAAGTTGATACTACTGATACATGAGAGTGAAGTAGTTATCTCATATGATCTTGTAAATATGAGCTCAGTCAAAATTGGTAAAGTAGCACCAGGGCATAATACACAGAAGGGTATACCATTTCAAGAAGAGTACAGTTTTCATAAGTATATCGAATCACTTGCTTATGTTTGAATATTTACCTGAATATATCCTGGTTTGATTATCTCTGATTGCAAATTGCTCCTACGGTTGCAAATTGAAGGGTAGCTTTTGTTACTACGTTGTTTCATCGGTAGATGGAGACCAGCTCTTTCCATGGAGATGTTGCAAAGAGAATTGCATTAATGCAGGCAATTCAGATCTCAGGCAAGAAAAGAACCAAGGTATGTGCAGGTTCAGTAGTTACATCTTTCCTGTATTATTTTAATTTGCAATCCTGTAAATGATTTTACTTGGCCGTTTTTGATGAAAAGGTTGTAAACATGAATCTGGTATGTTTAAGTAATGCCTAGTGCTAAATTATTTCTTGGGAAAATTATGAGTGCATGTTTACTCCACAATGGTCTGAACTGGGGCAATTTTACCAGTTGAAAGTATGTGATAATGGTGTAGCTTATGTCCTCGTTAGATGAATTGGTCTCTTGTTCAAAGAGGGAATTCTCATGAAGGTGGCCTCATTCACATTGATTGCCTGTAGTTTTATATGTTTTTCTGCTGCTGCATCTTTATTTTGGTGCATGAATAGAAATGTATATATTACTAGTTTACAGAGATGGAACTAGAAACTGCACTTAAAAACACCCTTCGTTGCATAGTTGGTTCTGACGAAACATAAAGATTTGAAGTCGATGGTATAACTTCATTACTTGTGATATGGATATATAGAAATCGGGATCAGTTAAGGTTATCATGGTTGTGGATGCTGTAGCTTCTTTTGTAAAGCGTCTGTATGCGTGTAAAGCAGAACGTAAAGCTATGGTAATATGTATCTCTTGTAGAAAGTTCTGTTAAAGTTCACCAAGCAGATTAGTGTCTCCTTCAATTTTCGCATCTGTAAACCCAAGTTTCATCACCCATTTTGTTTGCAGATTCAGATGAGTGCACATTGCTAGGAAGTTTCTTCAGAAACCTGCATAAACCATGTTCTTCTCCTATATTAGGTCCTAAGCCTACTTTTAGAGTGAGTCAAAAGCTGCATTCATACTGTGGTCTAAGTCTGCACAGTATTCCATGCTAGCGGTGTCAGCTTCGGTCATTGGTGCCCTGTGGTCCAGCTGGATGTTTATGGCCAATATTAGAGGCATTATTTGAGTTAGGTTCAATTTGGCGGAGCACATTATCCTTTACACGTGTATTAATCACTGCACAATTGTCAGCTCAAGATCCTGTAGCATTTTCCCACCCTAGTGTGTTTTCGAACCACGCCTAGAAAATGATGTTACTGAAATAATGAGACAAAGACTAGAGACCAATTATCTTATCAGGATCTAAACTTCTCTGATTCTTTAATTTATGATGCTTCTTATTGTACAGACAATAGATTCTGAAACAGGGAAATAGTGGAATTGTGGATTTTCAAAGTATGATTATCAAATGACGATACGGGTTTTCACATTGCATTGACTATTTGGTATATCAACTCCTTTTCTCTGTATTCCAATTAACTTTTGTTCAATCTGTGCTTTTTGCAGGACCTTGCCAACCCTATACTTTTATATGCTCCCAAAGGTAATAACTTTTTTCAGGCAGTTATATTGGTATTCCTTGAAAATTTTGCAGCCTCTTCACCACTGACAAGCATATCGATAAACTTATTATATATAGACCCTAAATTCTTGCAGCCTTTTCACCATTAAAGCTTGAATTCTGAAAGAGATTTTACTTGGTTTTTGGTGAAAAGGTTGTAAACTTGAATCTGGTATGTCAGATATTGTATTTCAGAGTTCATAATATTTTCCTTTTGAAATTTGATTGTGAATCAAGGCAATGAACTTCATTTTTAAGGTTATATACTACAGGACGTAGCTATTCAGCTGTATGTATTCCTGGTTGAAATCACAAAATTACTGACCTTTTACCCAACTCATAATGTGCTATGTTAAGTTTGATCTGTTCACTTTGGGTAGTACTGCACACCGTCACTAGTAAGTCACTAGTAACTGCGCAGGTCTTCCAACCTCAGAAACTCTACACTAAAGAACCCCAATCTCCAGTATGACATGGTCCATATTAAGGTGGAAATACCGGAGATAGCAAATTGTTGCAACTTTTCAAGTTCTTCCTTTGTTTGTGATTAAAGATGAAAATTTTAAATGGCTGAGCGATGCTCATAAGTTGGAATTGAGTTTGGTCGTTTCAATCTATCACTATTCGGGTTTCAAGAATCGTTGTTTTTTCAACATTTTTTGGGTTTTGCATATAAAGCTATGAACCAAAATCGCCCGTGTCCTTGGAACTGGCATACCAAGCCAGATCCATGCCATAGGTTATCAAATTATAAGGTTATTTTGGGTAATCTAGAGGTAATCTAGAAAACAGGTAAATGACCTAGAATTTAGCCCACTCAGTCTCACTCACTGTTTCAGGAAGAAAGAAGGAAAATGTCAAGCTTCTTACCAGAGGATATCATTGAGAACATGCTCAAAAGGTTACCTGTCAAATCCATCGCAAAATTCAGGTGTGTATCCAAATATTGGCGTCATCTATTTCAAAACCCTAATTTTATCAAAAATCATCTGAACCATGCTATTCTCATCAACAACTTCAACATCTTGCTTAAACGACTATCACAGGAATGTTAGGACCTTGCTCCTTCAATCAAAAATTTCCTAATAAGACAAGGCACGTTAACGTTAGACAATTTTGATGCCTTAGCTAGGACCTTGCTCCTTCAATCACGTGGGTGGCAGTTGGAACTGGAATTTAATTGTAGTTAATGCCATGACCTTGTGTCAATCGGGGAGTGGCTGGATTTGATTGTATAGAACAAAATTTTATAAGTTTCCTGAATCTAATTATTCCGTAGCTTAGCTATAGGAGTAAAAATAAAGAGTGGGAGATAGAAGGGTTGGGGGAGCAGAGAAATCTTTTATCCTCCGTCTTTTATTTTTCTCTATTACAAACTAAAACGTATATTGTGCGGCGGTAATCAAAGCACTAAGATAATCCGGTTCTCGAGAACGGACTTCCTTGTTTGTTTGTTTGTTATTGTTCTTCTCTGTAACTGTTTACTAGCGTTTTACGCAAACTAAAACTTGTTTTTATTTGAGTTAAGGTTATTAAATCCATATCTACCTGTGTCAATTGTTATGAGGATATGTGGTTATTAGTATCATATTTGTTGATTTCATGGTGGTATTGAAATTGCGTGATAAATTTATATGTATAATAATTACGGTCATTGGGAATTGATGGTTATTTTATTAAAGAATTATTTGACGGGTATAAATTATCCATGTGAATTGATGGTTGCCTCCCTAAATTATATGGGGCTTATTCTGAGTTGATGGTTACCTTCTAAATGATTGTTAAACCCACGGGATCCCATAGTGCGAGCAGTTTGACTTAGGAGTTGATGGTTACCTCCTAAGTGAATTTTGATATAGGAGTTGATGGTTATTTCTTATGTAATGTTTGATGAACTACGGTCGTGCTTAATGGTACCTAGGTAGCCGTTTGACGGTTCAACACATGTAATTATAATTTAATATATGATTTTATTATCTTATTTATTGATGTTCATAAGTTTATAATAAATTATGGCGGACAATTGCTTATTAATACTTTGGAGACTATTGGGTTAAAGTAAAACCAAATAAACAATTGTTTGGTTAAGAAAATCATATTCGAAAAATACTAGAATATCTGAATTATGTTGGTTTGACTGCTAATGAAAATTATTCTATATTAGGTTTTTGTTTAAATTTATTTTCGGCAAGT
Organism: Papaver californicum; assembly: GCA_023531435.1. Classification (NCBI taxonomy): domain Eukaryota; kingdom Viridiplantae; phylum Streptophyta; class Magnoliopsida; order Ranunculales; family Papaveraceae; genus Papaver; species Papaver californicum. The sequence goes on along the minus strand of JAJJMC010020972.1, from coordinate 281,302 downwards.
GTAAAACTTCATTTGGTTCGAGTTGTTAAAATTTTAGAATTTTTTAAGTATCAGAAGTATTTTTTTAAATAATTTTTTTTAACTATACTAAATCCAGAAGTTTTCAGTCAGATCTAATTATACTGTAGATTTCCTATTTATAAACTATTCTCTGATAAGTTTTAGATCTTGAAGTTTTCTGTAAACTTTTAATTTAACTCTTTATATAATTAGATCTTGAGTTTATCGAATTCATATGGATTAAAATTACATCAAAGTAACGGTTAAATATTTCTAAATAATTTTTTATATAGCCGTTGCGACTGAATTTTTATAAATTAAACATAAATAAGGAAAATAATTGGTTGTTTGTGCTTGAGCCGAGTTAGGCAAGCCCGGGATTGATAGTAAATGTGATATTTTTGGTTTTGGGTACTGGATTTGGTCCAGATCCAGACCTAAAATTTGGGGTGTTACATATAGGCACCATGTTATTTAGTACTTCATAGATAAACATTTTGTGTTACATCTAGAGACCACATCACCTTCCATAGCCTATTGTTATACGAATTGGTACGCTTATACGGAAGAATATCAACCAGTCTTACCAAAGTAAGATCTATTAATCCTATTAGATATGAAAAATACCAACAAACCTTTGTGGAATTTGTTTTTATAGTGGAATAAATGGTAGAGGGTCTTGTGGAGAGCGCCTAGCCTTTTGAATCACCCAAATTTAAGGTCCAAAGCTTAAAATATGTCCAAAATGGTAAAAAAAAATGAGAATTAAGCCCAAAAACCTATTTCGGGCCCATTACGGGTTAGCCATTGTTCTAGCCGAATTTATCACTCAAAACCCCTATTTTTCTTATTACCTAGACTCCTAGTCTTGTTTGGATATGAAGAAAAAAATCTTAGAAATAATGGAAATAAAAATCAGGATATGTGACAATTTTAGTAATAAAATTCAGGTATTTTATGTGAGTCATTAGATCACTTCCTCTAAATCCAATGGTTATGGTTTGTTCTGGAACACTATAAATAGGGGAGATTTTCATAGGCTTAAGGGAGAACCTGGAAGGAAGAAAAATTGGTAGCTAGATAATCGGAGAAAAAAAAGATTAAAACTATGATTTACAAGATTGGTTTATTTTCGGTGCAAACCCCAGACAAGTATTAATTGGTTTCCAAAGCATCAAACAGGTATTCCAATCTACGTCTTTAACGTTAACATGAAATTGTTTCATTTCTCTACTTACTGTGATACATTGACGTCGATGAGATGATAACTGAATGGATTAATAATGAAACTTGAAGTTTACCTAGATACCTCCAAATATTTGGTTTTCTTTTAATTTTCACATTTTAATGTTTTTGTCTCTTTTATATATCTATTTTTACTCCATATATTCATAAGAAAAATTGTGGTTATGCATAAGTTCTTTTTTATAATTTCACACATATTATTCTCACAAAATTTTTGATATCCCATTGCATCAACATATATATATATAGCACAACATGATAATCCAGCATAAACATTCATATGATTCTGTTTTTCCATTTTTCTTTAGGAGCATGTATAGGTTTGGTCGGTAGTTTCTAGCTGGTCTATTATGCATTTAATCGGGTATGCTCAATAGTTTCATTTAGTTGGTAGTTCACATACATGGTTTGTGAATTTGTTGTCAATTTTGTATATTCCATGATTGAGGGCGTCAATCGAATCATGGTTCTTTTATTAATTACAGTAGCAGGTTGTGAGCAAAAGTTTTATATTGCCCACTTATCTCAAGCTAATTTGTGATTCTCTGTCAACTTCAATCTTCTATATAGCGTTTAGCAACAATTTTCTTTGTTGTCCTCTTAAATTTTTGTTGTTATCTATTATAATATTATGAGTTTCTTCTGATAGTTTCCGTCTATGGGTTGATAGACATAACGATGATCAGAGTTATGATCATACTCACAACACTTATCTCATCGATGAAGAGGGAAATAAAAGCAAAATAGATGATTATTGGTCATTTATGTAATGACCCGACCTTCCATCGATACTGTCCCCACTTAGCCACTGCGGTTATCCGACAGTGTGGGGTTTTCAACGGGCACCGCTGCGGTTATCCAGCAGCAGCTTCCCAGGAGGTCACCCATCCCTGGATTACTCCCGCCCGAGCACGCTTAACTGCAGATTTTTTTGCCAAATCTGAGACAGTTGTGCTGAAAAGGCCTCGGTGTTAGGAAAGGACAAACCACTACTTATATTCCGAATCGGGGTGTTACAATACCACCACCTTAAATTGGAGCCGTCCTCGGCTCCGGAATATATTCAATCCCAGATCTCCAACGTTCCCTACCACCAATGAGACCAATACCTGGAACACCCCGTCCAGCGTACTCTCTCACCCTTGGCAGGTGACCCGTCGTCGGCTCTGATACCACTTTGTAACGCCCCATCTCATCATTCTAGGTCGGCCGTCCTAAAATAGAAGTATGGCACTACTCATGGGACAAAAAAAAAACACACTCAAGCCTTCAATCCAACAAATGTCAATCCGACTTTCGTGTGGGGTTTTTGAAGAATAATAAGTTTTAAGAAAAAAAAAGCTGCGTTTAAAAAATGTGAGTTATAAATGAATCCAGTAAAAATAACATCTTTAACAGCAAAGGTCTATCTTCGACACGCATGTCGGTTAATTAAAATAAATGGTAGGAGTTTTAAAAGAATCTAGACTTTAAGGGAAATTAAATTCGGTTGTCTAGGCACCTTGAAGACGTAGATGCTGCGGTCCTCCGAAACAAAAAAGCCGCACTACTGGTCAGGTTGTTCCGCGACTACTGTACCCTGAAAAGATAGTAAGTTGGGTCAGAGCCCAACTTAAAGTAGATTCTCACACCTTTATGCTCTACACGACTAATTCAGTGAAATAAGGTTCATGAAATGATTTCGTCAGATAGAAATAGTTTATAAGAGTGTCTCTTTGAAAGTAGTAAGGTCGATGACCTAAACAGAAATGTAACCTTTTAAAATCATGACAAAACACAAAGGCACACAAACCATTTTATATAGAAGACACGGAAAACAGATATCCCACCCACGAAACTAATCGGCTTCCTCTCTCTATAGTTTCATTCTCTAACTGTACGACGACACATGTCGACCCTTACGTAGTCCACTTAATTTCTTACAGTGCGTAGAAAAATAAGTGTTGTCGACCTCCCATTCAAGATAATAGATCCATATCTTCTAGGCGACCCCTCGGTCATCGCCCAACAGCCTCTGGGAGTCGAGCCAACTACGAGTCTCAAACAAATGTACACAAACACACCATTATTTGAACTATGAATAGTTATCCTCACTATCCATCCCGGAACTAGATTGTAGATTCAATCAGAACTCCAAAAAGTATTACTATATGCATGTACTCATATTATTAGACTGTCGGATATGAGCATCGTGCATTTGGGAGGTGTAACCATTCAAAAAATTATAGCTACAGGGTGTTCATCCTACTGTACTATCAACCCAACCTTTACTACATTATTAAACGCCTATACTAAAATTATTAACCGGTACCGTAGATAGCTATGCACTAATAAGAACTAGCCTAGCAAACTATAGTTGTAACTTGTTAACAACCACATTAACTTGTTGTGTACAGGCTATAGTTGTGACCTGCTGCGTACAGACTACAAACCCAACGTTAAATAACGTACAAATTGAGGCTGTACAGATTACAAACCCAATGTTAATTAACGTACCAATTGAGGTTGTATGTAACATAGCATCATACTAACTCATATTCAAACCTAATGCTTTTGTTATCAGTAGCTTGTCAATAAAACGATGTCATACCTTATACAGAACCACATTAACAAATCTAGAGGCATTATTCTTAACAAAACAACGTTATTCTTGGGATTTGTTGTTAACAACAGAAACCATGCATACTGTATACAGGCAGATACCGTTTAAACTAGAGGTATTAATTGTTAACAAAACAAGGTTATCCTAGTAATCTATAAGGAACAATTGTCAACAGAAGAAACAATGACATACTATATACAGAAAGATGCCGCAGTAAACGAATAATCTTCTTTATCAAACATACATAATTAAACATGACTAACATTCATACTTAAAGATGGGCATAATAGAATTTAAGATGTAAGGTGTATCTATAAAGAAGAAAAATAGGGAGACTTCTATTTACCATTAGAAAATCATTCATAAAGAAAAATAAGGGTTAGAGAACCTACCTGGTTTAAAGCAATAAATCCTTAAGCCGCTGTCGACACCTTTCGATTAACAATCAGTATTTTTCTACTTCTTCCTAGGTTTTCAAAGAAAAGGGTTAAGTTCTACCGAAAAATATCCCCCACTTACAAAAAACCCTAACTATCTATAAATACCCTAACTAGTTTTTCCTATAATTCCTCCCACTCCTTTTCCCATAAGATCACGTCAAGACCCACTACTAAAAATTATAACTCCTAACTAACTAACTTAGGTTTAAAGCATAAGACTATCTAATCCCAGGATAAGGGGTATTACAATCTTCCCCCCTAAAAAGAAAAGTTTCCGTCCTCGAAATGAATTAGCACTTACCACCGGTCCTTCACCATTCCGAGGCATGACAGCATACAACCGAGGTTGAGGCCCTCGTCCCTGTGGCTGGTTCTGTCCTTGACGTCGTTCATCTTCTACTATAGTTTTGCTCCTTTTTGGACAATCACGAGCCTTGTGTCCTGTTTCTTGGCAGTGATAACATGGGCCCCTAAATACGTATCCCTCTGTTCTCATTGGTTGAGGGGCTCGTACTATGGCACCAGTATTATTATTCCCTTCGCCTACTCGAGGTTTCTTCCAATCTTGATTACCTTGGTGAAAATAACGTTTCTGACCACTAGCATTCCCATACTTATTCTCCATTTTTTCTGTACTCTTAATATCCACTATGCTAGCTTTCTTCTTCTTTGCTTCTTGAATCCTCAAGCAATGTGCCCTAGCACAATTGACAACCTTGGCATATGTATCAAAGCTAGGGTTCGCAATGATATACCGAGCAATCCCACTGTTCAATCCACCCAAAAATCTCGTAATCCGATCTGCTTCTGTAGGCATAAGGTGAGCAGCAAAAAGTGAAAGTCGGTCAAATTCACACTCATACTCTACAACCAACTGATCATCTCTCAGTCCTATAATCTCGAATTGTCTGATCATCTCCTGACGCTCGACAGGCGGGAAGTAATGCTCAAGAAAGTGTTGTTTGAACTCTACCCACTGACACTCCAAGGCATTAACGGTCCTACTCATGGAATCCCACCAAGTTGCTGCATTTTCTTCTAGTTGAAACGCCGCCATTCTCTGCTTAAATGCTTCTGAACAGAATTGAGATAGTATCTTGTCCATTCTGTTGCACCATTGTTGTGCTTCGATTGCACCTCCCTTTCCACTGAATGTCGGTGGTTTCATCTTCAAAAACTCCTGGTAATACTGAACCCAAGACTTCCCATTTTGGTGTCTCTCATTGGGGAGTGGTTCATTCCTTGCTACAGTCTCTACATTCTCCCTTCCCTCACGTGGTCCAAGCCTCTGATCTAGCGCTGCTGTAATCGCATTGTTCATCATTGTCTGGAGATTCTCTAGTGTTATTACCTGAGGTTCGGCTTCACCTCCGTCAACCCGATTCGTCCTGGAACTACTAGAGGACCTAGTCCTACTACCAGACCTCGTATCATCCCTAGAACTATGGTTTTCCCCATAATGAGGATACTCCATACTCTCATCAACGGAAGTCTCAGTCAGATTCTCATCTCGACCACGACCTCGTCCTCGGCCTCTGCCACGACCTCGCCCAATTGCACCTCTAGATCTACCGCGACCTCGAGTCTCATTGTTCCTATCTTCATCCATTCTTGAAAACGAAGAAAACAAGGAACAATCAACACACAGTTTCATCAAAAGAAAAAAATAAATCACTGTGCTCCTACAAATAATTTGTGCCTATGTGAAACAACAAGACCCTACACCCGCTCCCAAGGACTTTCCGTAACCAAAAGCTCTGATACCACTTTGTAATGACCCGACCTTCCACCGATACTGTCCCCACTTAGCCACTGCGGTTATCGGCAGTGTGGGGTTTTCAACGGGCACCGCTGCGGTTATCCAGCAGCAGCTTCCCAGGAGGTCACCCATCCCTGGATTACTCCCACGAGCACGCTTAACTGCAGAGTTTTTTTCCAACTCTGGCCAGTTGTGCTGAAAAGGCCTCGGTGTTAGGAAAGGACAAACCACTACTTATATTCCGAATCGGGGTGTTACAATTTATCAATTCAAATAAGTATCCAGTCTATAGATTTTTATGGATTGGTATGATTTCAATTTCGATTCATCTTCTACCAGGATCCATTTTTTATGTTCAACATAATCACGTTGTTTACTTGTCCAAACAAGTCTTCTTTTAGATTTTATCTAAGTTCAAAATATTCTCATTATGCTCGAGTTCTCATGAGCATACTATACAGTTTTAACGGCTATTGTTCACGACAACATCTTTATATCATTAAATGATATTCTCTGGGGTTTTTTCATTGAAAATACAATATTTATATTTCAGTTTTCATTTTTTATTTTTGAAATATATATCACCTGTTCCGAAAATAATCATACTGGAAAAATTATCTTTCCAAAATTAGTTTTCACTTCAGAAAACTTTCTCAAACGTCCATCATTTGTTACGACTTGCAAGTTGGTAGCATTCAGTTTTATCTTGGTTACTCATCAACAAACCAAGCCCAACAAAAACCATTTCACTTATCTAAGTACTTCTAAGCACATTAGGTCGTCAACCCAATTTTTAACACAACCTATATATTATACTATTGTGCATCTATGAAGACCATTTTTCTGCTTCAGTTTTTGTTCAAGTGTTAATTCGACCGAAGATCAAGTAACCACGGCCGATAATTAAAGTTTATGTTACAAGACTACTTTCAAGAGAAGGTTCAAGTTGAACACTTCAAACAATTCCTAGTCCAACTTTAACCTTCTCTTGAAAGTGGTCTTGTAACTTGAACTTCAATTATCGATCGTGGTTACTTGATCTTCATCATATACCGAGATTGTTTTACATTTACAGTAGAACTCCTATTTATAATTAACAAAACTTATAAGATAATAAAATACCTCAATATTTTTTTTTTTGACTAGGTAATAATATCTAGATAATTGATTACATAATTATCTTTGTAAAGTTGGAATATATTTACCTTACAAGATATCGAGTTGACCGTGAAGACCGTACAAATGAAGAAGAGGTCAAGTGACCGTGCAATGCACGTAAAGTGAAGATAAAATCAGAGATTATAAGGATAATTATGTAATCAATTATCTAGATATTATTACCTAGTCAAACAAAATATTGAGATATTTTCTCTTATAAGTTTTATTACCTATAAATAAGAATTCTACACTTCTATTGTAAATGTAAAACAATCTCAGTATGTGCTGAAGATCAATAACATTATTCACCTTCTGGAGTTTTTTCAGTGAACGTAGGCCATTAGGGTTGAACCATGTTAATTATTTTGTCTTTGATTTGTTTTCTTTTCAATTAATTATTTCTCGATTCTCATAATTTATTAATATTTTTTGATATCCCATTGCATCAACATATATATATATATAGCACAACATGATAATCCAGCATAAACATACATATGATTATGTTTTTCCATTTTTGTTTAGGAACATGCATATATATAGGTTTGGTCGGTAGTTTCTAGGTGGTATATCATGCATTTAATCGGGCATGGCTCAACAGTTTCATTTAGTTTTCTTTTGGGATTCAGGCATGCTCATGTCACTGACCAAATATATAGGCTAGAATCTTTATTTATTGTTCTTCAATTTTGTTTTACTGTCAAGGTTATAGCTTAAGGTTTACCCCGTGAGTCTCATGTATATAGTGGTACACTGCATGGTCTTGTATATACTCGTAGAACGCATATAATTCATACTTACTTTTTTTTTATTTTTAATTCATACTTAGTTTTTTATTTTTCATCCGATAATGTTTAAAAACTCAAACCGACCGTAAAATAGAGGTCGATTTATTTTCGGGTGGATTAGGTGCCTAACAACTTCCTAGTGATAGACCTTGTGGTCGACCACAAGCCTTTATAAAAGGAAAACTATCATTTTAGTGAACTTTCTAATTTGGGACCAAATTCCTTTAAATTAGTTGGCGACTTTACTAATATAAAATGTGTGTGTTTAGTCATTTTGGAGGCTTAGATATTTTAACGGGTTCCATCTCGTGGATTTCGATAGTATCTACAGTGGCGATTCACATGAGATGTTTGAGAATCTAATTTGAAAAATAATTAGAATTTAGGGTTTTGCATATTATTTTGTATATATTTTATTTTATTTTTGTATATTTTTATATATTTTTTATTTTTATTTTTGTAATATAAACATGATCACGTGCATTTTTGCATTCCATTTCGCATTGTCAGACGTCCGATTCTTAACGAAACCAGTTGCTAGTAAGATGAACCCGTGCCTAGGACCTGATGTGATTTACCAGCTGAACCACCACAAGTCTTAACCCAGTACCAAAGAAGACTAGTTTGACTATGTTTAAGATATATTTTGTTAAGGCAACTCAAGCCCACCTTAAAAAACTAGTTTCCCCTGCATGTATGTAGTCGGACATAGACATTTAAACCATTAGGTTGCCTTTAGTACATTCATTTTATACTTGTGAACCCGACAAGGGATATCCAACCTTTTGATATATGATCTTGTTTACTCATACTTGCTATTAAAAACAATTGATGCACATGAATTATTTTAATATAAATTCATGAAATATCAATCAACAACATAACTATTCAGTAATGCAAGCTCAAATCTAGGAGCACTTTTGAAGATATTTAATTCGTGAAGGAATACTCAGTTTTAGGAAAACACCACCCATATTTTATTCCTTATGGCATAAATTTTGTATAATAATATTCGGCATATACATCATTTCATATAATAATAATAATACTTCATTAGTCTAAGTGATAATTTCCTAAGATTCATTTTTTAAAAATCACAGAAAAATACAATTAATAATTATTATAATAGTTTTATTTAATTATTTCTAGTGGCTATTTATTAAGACTCTGTTTTTTATGTCGATTTAAAAAAAATATTATTTATAGTAATAATAATTTTTCATAGTACACCTAGTGGGGATTTCCTAGGACTTAGTTTTTTCAGACAACCTAAAAAAATATCCTCAATAATAATAATAATAATAAATAATTTTTCATCCGTCCTCATAGAGATTTCCTAGAACTTATTTTTCTCAAACAATTCGAAAAAATGATAATAATCCTTCGTCAGTTTTAGTTGCAATTTTCTAAATCTTTGTAAAAAAGTAGTAAAATCATATCTATCCTAATGACGATTTCCTAGGTTGTATTTTTCTTAATTAGTTCTAATGTTGATTTTCTGGGACTCATGTCTTTTTCATATTAATCCTAGTGGTTATTTCCCAGGATTCATTTAGTTGATTCAAATTTTCATGCCTCGTCAAAGAATCATTCTTTTGGCATAATGAATTTTTTTTTGAAAATTTGTATATATTAGTCTTTATCAAATAATTCTTTTGGCATCATTAGATTATGATAGAACTAAGAAAATGAGAAAGATTAATTTCCATTAAAATCAAGAACAGATTCACAAAACTTACTTTTGTGCACACTCACTTCTTCTGTTTATATACAACAGACTAACGCACACTTTCTATGTGCATTTAATGCTGCTAACGTTAACATACTAACAGTTAATATAGGCTAACGTATACCTAACCAGCTATACACAGCACTAACATATGCTCGGTGTAAGACAGGTGTGAGAATAAGTGTGTGTCTCTATATCACTATCTATTAGATTAGGTTGTGATTTTGTATATGAGTTTTTATCAGGAAAGTAACAGTTTGAAACAGGAAAATATCATCAAGAAAAAATTATGACTGAGAAAATGACCAAAGAATCATAATCGATTGACAACTTTGTGGCAGTGGCAGGGGAAAGGTTGATAGAATTGAATAAGATGTTGGCTGTTAAGTTCTCGGAATGGCAACCACAGACCAGGAAGTTGACCATTAATACCATCACTGAGGCTCTGGAAAAAATTAGAGGGGGCGAGAATTAGAAAAGGACTTAAAAAATGGAAACATGACTTTGTCAAACCAAGCAAATACAAAGGAGAAGAAAAAGGACGAGACCTCGAGTAAGCATGTGAATACAGTGACAACAGTAGAACATGTGAGCCAAACCCATAAGAAGAAGCATGCAAAGGTAATTTTTGAATTTGGGGCATCCGATGAGCACTTTGTTGCCTGGTTTAATTAAAATGGATTTGATCAAGCTACCAACCCCAAAGCCGCGACCTGTGAATACGAAATGGTATAACCCAAACGTGAAATGTGATTTTCACCAAGCCTTAGGTCATCCGACTGATAGTTGTGCCTATGAGGCATGCAGTCGAAGATCTTATTGATTCAAGGCAATTATCTCTTATTCCAACCGAAGAAATGGAGGTCAACCATAAGTATAGATACATCTAATTCATACCGAGCGAGAAGTTGCGGACCTTACCAACTTTGGATGGCAACCAGCTCCATTAAATGGATCAAAAGTTTGCGAACCTTAGTGATCAGTCTTTTTTGAAAAAAAACTGGTTTTGTTTTCAATGCGGTGGTTACGTTAAAAAGAAAAAAAAATTAAAAAATTAAAATTTCAAAAAATAATTAAAATTCATTTCATATGTCATTGTAATTTTTAAGATAAGATTGTTTTTTTATTTTTCAAAAATCAAAATAAAATAAAATAATAATTATTACATTTCGTTGTTTTTCATTATCTATTTTTAGGTAAGCTTGTTTTTCTTATTATTTTCCAAAAAAATATTGATGACTTGAGTTTTGAAGGCACTGATGAAATGAATCTACAAAATATGGTATAAAACATAAAAGATACCAACCCAGCCTAAGAGGAAGAGGAAGTTGAAACAAAAAATGAGAATTGAAAATCTCCAACGGTCAAACTGAGTGGTTATCATAGATATATCATAAAATAGTTTAAAAATCAGAGATAAATTCTTTTAGGTCATCAATATTTCTAGAACTCAATATTTTTAGAACGAGCAGAGGAAGATTGGCATACATACATGATGAAGTTTGATATTTGTTGTGAAGAAATTACACCATTAGAGAAAGATTGACATACATACATTTGTGAAGAAATTGCACGATCAATTGTTAGAGAGGATTGTTAGAAAGCTACAATTGAAGTAAGTTGCTCATCTTTTAAACCAAGGGCAACAAACATTTACAGTTCAAAAGAGAGGATAGCCATTTTACCAATCCATCCATTACCGGTCTATAACCATTTTCCATTTCACCAACCTATCCATAATCATTTACTTTCCATTCAAAATAATACTTTCCATCTACCATACTAGCCCATCCAAACCTAGTATTTTCCATTTTGTACAAAGTAAAATAGTTCCAAGTTCCAACTCTATCTCTCCAAAAAAACAAAAAAAACTAGGGGCATAGTGTCACCGTGCTAAACCCTTAAAAATTATTTCTCGTTCAATTTTAATCTCAAATTTAGATGAAATAAATAAAAGACAAGATTGTCCTTAAAGTATATATGTTAATGCAAGGTTCAGTTCATATTTGTGAAATAAATTTAATGAGAGAGAAACTTGAAGACAAATTTGCATAGTTTTGGGTTTGGATTTTTCATTCTATCCTACATTTCAAGCAATGCCCTTTTCATTTCATCATACCTGTTCCACAATACTCTTTTCCATTTTCATCCACTTATTATCAATACCCTCTCTATCCTCTATATGTTCTATAAGCAAACAAACGTTCCTAGAGAAACCAAAACAGCATGACTCGAAAACACAAAAAAAGAAAATGAAAGAAAAAAAAAGGTAGTTGAGATAACCACTTGGAAAAATTGATCAGTAGTTAAAAAATAAAAATTGCATGGTAAAGCATCAAAGAAATTCATAAAGTAAAAAACTGAAATATCGATAATTTGTGAAAAACATCAATCAGTATTTGAGGAGATTCTAAGAATTGCAGGGTGAAGCATCAAAAAAATTTCGGATAACAACAATGTAAAACATCAATAATCAAGAAGAACATGAAAAAAATGAAAAATCAAGAAATCAGGTTAATGATCGAATTACGTAAGAAAATATCTCCCAAATAAATATTAGAAATGTAATCAATTTATATATGCTCATAATTTAAAAAGGAAAGTAATTCTTTAAAATGAAGAAAATGTTTTATGGATATATTTTGAGTATTATTTTGGAAGACAGTTTTGAAAGTGATTAAATTCAGAGCCCATTCGAAAAGTAGAGGCAATCCAGTAGCAGTTAATTGTTTCGAAAAATTTTATACAACAAATTATATAAAACTACCAACATCAGAGCATGCTTGATGATCCATTATTCCAGGAATGAGGATTATGAAGAATGATTCAAGAAAATTAAAGTCTTCAACATGAGAATAACGACAACCGAAAATTGTCAAGTGATTTCCAAAGCGGATGAATCAAACAGATCTCAAGTATCAAAAAGAATCGAAGAGTTTAATTGTAATTAAAATGCACGTGGATTTACCTGTTTTCACTTCGCTTATCAAGTCAATGATATTACAAGTGTAAAATCACATTTTCGGATGAATTTAATAGTGTCATTCCGACTAACTCTTATGAGAAAGAAAACCAACAAAATGACAAAAAATTGAATCATTCAACTTAGAGCAAAAGATCGCCTCCGATATACATTTTAAAAACGATGCAAGACACAAGATGATAACTTTTGCCACGGAATGTGTTGCAATAATTAATTATAAATTTATTTTTTAGAAACATAACATAATAACTTGGAAGAGAAGTCAAATTTTGCAGAGTAATGTCATTCGTAAATTTTATAGAGTAATGTCATTCGTATGAGTCGCAAAGGTTCGGAAAGGTTCGCTTCCGATATGCATTTCAAGAGCATATGCATTTCAAAAGCAGTATAAAACGCGAGACAATAGCTTCTGTATAGAAATGTGTTGCAGATTTTAATTTTAATTCTATTTTTGATTAAAAAAATAACAAGGAAATAATGATTCGAATTTTTGAAAATATATTTTACTATTTTCTGTGTAAAATAGGGGTTCACATCTTTGGCATTCAGTTGCACGCAACCTTTACCAAAGAGGGGAAATTGTTGACACACAATTTTACACATTTAAAGGCCAAAGTAAAACTGCACATCAGGTCAAGCATGCAGAGAGTCCTGACTTAACCAATTGATCTTCCCGGTGAATATAACCAGTTAGAACCCAACCGTGCTAACAAAATACGAGAAACAAACACTGCAGACAAAATGATCCGAAGGCTTCACAATGGCATTTATTGGAAATCTATATTGACGACATAACACTTCAAGATTCGTTTAAATTACCTTTTAAAAGCTTTAACCAACTATTGGGCACCACACTTGAGGATAAAGCTAGGTAACTAGGCAGGTCCTCTGCTACAACCAATCATTCACCACCAATGAGTATAGAAAGGACGGAGCAAAGACTTCGGATTAAACAAGAAATATACCTTCAAAAAATAAAATCAAAGCCCGAGGAAGAGAACTCAAACAGACAAAGATGATCTACATGGTAAATATAATCAGTTAGTACCCAACTGTGCTACCAAGATACGACAAACGAACACTTCAGACGAAATAATTCAAAGACTTCATAACATCATCTATTGGAATCTAATTGGATGCATAACATATCATGATTCGTTTGGCTTACCTTCCTCAAGTTTAAGCCTACTATTATAAGAACGACTTTGGAAGAGCAAGACTCTGTAACTGGGCATTTCACTACAACAACCAAATCATACATCATCAATTAGTAAAATGGTAGAAGGGAGAAAGAGCCTAGATAACTAATAAAACTAATTTCCTTCCAAAACAAAATAAAAATTCAAAAATTGAGGGTATGGAAGAGATATCAAACAGAAATTTCAAGGGAACTACCAAAGATAAACCATTATCTGCAGAGCTATTAATCAACCATAAAATAGCATGACATTATGACATTCATAACATGAGGCTATTAAAAAGAACTATCATCTAGTTTGTTTTTCAAAGAGATAAAAAACGTGATTGTCTCCATGACCTAGAAGATCCTAACACGTTTACAAAGTTATACAAAAACAAACCAAAGCATAATGTGAAAGAACAAGAGAAAATAATAATAGAAGCCATCATTTTTTTACAGCATTCAAAGTGGAAAAAATGAGAAGAATCAAACACAGATAAGAAAAATAAAATTCTTTTCAGCATAGAATTCAGAATCTCAGATAGAGAGCACAGAATTCAGAATCTCAGATAGAGAAATAAAACAAGGAAAATCCAGTTGGGAATGATGAAGATCTGCATAAAAAACCCTTTTTTTTAACGAGCATTCTATTGTAGCAAGAAAAAAAATGCATATACACCTTCAAACAATAAGAGAGGAAAAAATAGAACATGGTACATATGAACACAAAAGACACGTGACCAAGGGAACCTGAAAGATTTTAGCAGTGAATTTCTCGGACCCCAAAAAAAGTAGATGCAAAAGCCACGCAGACCTGCTAGGGGGAACCAAGCCAACAACTGCATTGGAGACAGATCAGAATATTAACGAAGAAGGAACATATTCAATGCACAAATGTCGCTAGAAGTATGTAGAAAAACTCGAAAAGTTCAATCCCCCTTGGCGTAATTAGAATAACGTACTGCACAATAAAAACAAAAAGACAGCAATAATTTCAGTACAAACGTGCTAAAAATACAGTTGCTGGTTTACATCCCGCTATGACAAAGAACAAGCTTCCTTGAGAAATCCAAGGGCTCTCCTGGAACCAAAGCACAATTGACAAAAGTCATAAGTTCCATTCTGCATGTTCCAAAACCTGTCAAGAAAATTGAAATGAATATGTTGGTTAACTTGCCTAACACATAGTTCACCAAAAATTGACAAAATGCAGGAGGAAAACAGTGTGATAGTTTCCCTCACCAAGAACAACCCAAAATTATTCTTTAAACACATTTACCCAGATCTGCACCTGAGATTCAAACAGGAACATCTGCTTGGAAACGATGAAGGATGTAAGAACCCTTCAAACAATAACAAAATATACTTAATTGAACATTATACATGATGGATAACGGAGAAATTACACGACCAACAAAACTTGAAAGATATCATCGAAGAATCTCCCCAACCCCAAAAAAGTAGGTGCAGGGACCAAATATAGACCTGTGAGGGGACATCCAAACTAAAAATGGATTCGGAACAGAAAGAACAAGATCAACGAAGACACAAATGTCATAAAAGTAATAGGAGATGTTTGAAAGTTAACATATCTGTAAGCATACGACTCAAACAAGCAAATGTCTCACCATGCATACGCTAATACCTGAAACAGAGAATTAAACACAAATCAACGGTTTTCTTGCCAGTTACATAATCAACTGAAAAGGACAAAAAGCCTTAAGGTGAATACAGTGCCATTGATTTGATCGACTGTTTGAAAACAGTCGAATAACTTTCCCAAAACGACAAAACCAAATGCCTTCATCAGTAATAGTACTACCAAATAATTTTAGAACCCAAAAGACAATAGCAAATAGAAAAATAGTTCAAGAATCCAAATGAAAAGCAAAAATAACTCCCTGATGATCCGTAGGTTCTCCCTGGTGAATATAACAAAAATACCCTCCAAAGTGAGTTTCTTCTTTTGGCTCATTGCTTATGGGAGATTACCAACTAGAGAGCTTTTAAGGAGAAGAGGAGTTGATGTCCCTGATAGTTGTATGCTTTGTAATGCTTTGGAAACAACAGCACCACCTTTTTCTTCATTGCAGCTTTGCTAAGGAGGTGTGGGTAGCTTTTCAGGTAAAACTTAATTGGTCTTTCTCTATGCCAGCAGATATAACCACTGCCTTGCCAGCATGTCATTTAGTGCAGAAGAATAAATCTTCTACAGATGTTTGGAACCTGATCCCAGCTGCGGTCATTTGGAGCCTGTGGAAGGAGAAAAATTCAAGAGTCTTCTCTGGCAATTCTTCTACTTCTACAACAGATTTTAACAAGGCTATTTCTTTTGCTTTTTACTTGGTCTTTAGTTATTAAGGACTTTAAGTCTGTAAGCTCTTCGGATGTCATGAAAAAATGGCATAATTTATATTTTAAACCTCCTTAAGTAGTTGGTAGTCTGTTACCACTACTTTTCGCTTTGTTTGTTCTGGCTTAGGGTGGTATAAAGCTTTTATAACCCTTCTTTTTTTATCAATATATTCCTTTCTTTGCCGATCAAAATAAAAAATATAACCAGGTCAAGCAACTACTAAAAAAAAGTATAGTTAGAAAGTTACACTTTGACTAAGTGTTGAAAAGTAAAACCGCACATCAGGTCAAGCATGCAGAAAGTCCTGACGTAACCAATTGATCTGCCTGGTGAATATAACCAGTTAAAACCCAACCGTGCTAACAAAATACAAGAAACGAACACTGCAGACAAAATGATCTGAAGGCTTCATAATAGCATTTATTGGAAATCTAAAATGGTGACATAACGCTTCAAGATTCGTTTAAATTACCTTTAAAAGCTTCAACCAACTATTGGGCACCACACTTGAGGATAAACCTAGTAACTAGGCAGGTCCTCTGCTACAATCAATCATTCACCACCAATGAGTATAAAAAGGACGGAGCAAAGACTCTGGATTAAACAAGAAATTTACCTTTAAAAAATAAAATCAAAGCCCGAGGAAGAGAACTCAAACAGACAAAGATGATCTACATGGTGAATACAATCAGTTAGTACCCAACCGTGCTACCAAGATACGACAAACGAACACTTCAGACAAAATGATTCGAAGACTTCATAACAACATCTATTGGAATCTAAAATGCATAACATATCAAGATCCGTTTGGCTTACCCTCCTCAAGTTTTAGGCCTACTATTATAAGAACGACTTTGGAAGAGCAAGACTGTAACTAGGCATTTCACTACAACAACCAAATCATACATCATCAATTAGTAAAATGGTAGAAGGGAGAAAGAGCCTAGATAACTAAATAAAACTAATTTCCCTTCAAAACAAAATAAAAATTCAAAAATTGAGGCTATGGAAGAGATATCAAACAGAAATTCCAAGGGAACTACCAAAAATAAACCATTATCTGCAGAGCTATTAATCAACCATAAAATAGCATGATATTATGACATTCATAACATGAGGCTATTAAAAATAACTATCATCTAGTTTCTTTTTCAAAGAGATAAAAAAACGTGATTGTCTCCATGACCTAGAAGATCCTAACACATTTACAAAGTTATATCAAAAACAAACCAAACCATAATGTGAAAGAACAAGAAACTACTTTATCTCCTGAAAAGCTGAATGTAGTGACCAAGTAGACCTGTGAGGGGTATACCAAACCAACAACTGAATCAGCCACAAGAGAACATTATTGACAAACACACCATCTGTGTAATTCACAAATGTCATAAAAGTAACGAGGAAAACTCGGTAAGTGAACTTCCCCATTGACATACAAGTTAGAAAACTCAGATTCCACTCTTGCATATTCCAAAACCAGTGGGAGGAAATTGAAAATCAGCTGAAAAGGCCAAAAAAAAAAAAGAGGAAAAAGGTGAAGTCAATGTTTCCTTGACAAAGAAAGTTAGAACCATATAATGGATCTTACTCCAAGAGAAAACAAAGGCAGAGATTCTTGGGTATTCCACATTTTAACCCATGCTGACAAAAGACAACCAGACATGCTAATTCAGTTACTGACCCAAAAGAGTCCACAGATCAACCACTCCAGTTGAAGTCCCAGTCAGCTGATCATGTAGTATTAGAGAAAGACCACCCAGATTAAAAGGTAGTCACAGGTTGACAACATTCACAGAAACCATCCATCAGCTCAGGCCTGCAGATAACGCAACTAAGATAAGCTGTGCAAAAGATTTGAATCAGATAAACCCCGACTGATTTACTACGCCAGCGAAGTATAAGCAGAAACAAACATTACTCCAAAAAAAGGCAGACAGAAGTAAATCCAAATACTCCATAATATCTATTGTAACTCTAAATGATGACTGACATAAATTACACTATTATAGGACAGGTATCATGCCATTTTCAGCACCTAACAACCAAACCAAGATCAATTAACCACCAACATGGACACACCACAATTCAAAAAGTGCTATCTTAAACAAACTAGAGCATAAGAGTTCATTCAGAAAAGCAAAAATTAAGACAGTGAATCAAGAAGGTGAAGTTATACGCGTCATACAGTTTCACAAAGTTGATCCTGTACGTTGCCTTTTTATAGGAACCAAGAAAACATAACAAAATAGCATGTTTAAGAAAAATCTTACGGTGATTCCTGCATTTGCTAGAGAATAGAAAAAGAATCTTCATATCCTTGTCGGAATCCAAACACTGTCATAGAATTCCAAGAGATCTGCAAAAGTTTACAAACCATAGAAAATCCATCGATGAACAATTAGCCACAAAAAACTAAAAATACTTATAGAACTCAAAAGATGATACCAACAAAAAAACTAAAAATACTTTTAGAATCCAAAAGATGATACCAACAACGACACGGGATCCTTCTCGAGAACAGTCTCCTAAAACTCAAAGTAAGCATATAACCACATCACACAAATTTTTAAACTTGACCAATTAGGAAACCACAGCTACACAGAACATACAAGAAAATAATTGAAGAAATGTGTAAGATCAAAACAACCCATCAGATCATGCCACTAGATACTTCTGATAAGCTTAAGACAAATCAGATGTAGCCTTGCAACAATTCAATGAACGCCAACAAACCCCTAATTAAAAAACCACAAGGTAAGAGAACAAACACTTCATCAAAGAAGAGGCAGAATATAGTGAACAAAAACCTTGGCAAGAAAACTTGTCAAGACACTAAATGCTGACTCAAGTCAAACCCACGGATGAAAAGCTGAGCATCATACCATCCTTTATGATTAGTTTGTCCGACCATCCTCAGATTAAACCCTACCACACGCTAAGAGCAAAGAAACAATAGAAGCCATCAGTAAAGCATTTAAGGGAAAATGATTAGAAGAAAAAAAACGCAAATAGGAAACACGATTCCCTCCAACAAAGAATCCAGAATCTTAGATGGAGAATTTAAACAAGGAAAAACCAGTTAGGAATGATGAAGGATATATACCCATAGCATCTACACAAAAAACAATTTTATGATGAGCATTTCATTCTAGTAAGAATCAACGGAACATGCGGAGAAACATATATACACCTACAAACAATAAGAGATGAAAGATATAGAACATGATACATAACATAAAACCAGAAAAGATGCAGGACCGAGAAAACCTGAAAGAGTTTAACAGTGAATTTCCTAGACCACTAAAAAAGTGAATGTAAGAACCAAGCAAACCTGCGAGGGGAAAACCAAACCAACAATTGTGAGACAGAGAAAAGGCAAATGGCTCAATGCACAAATATCGCAAAATGCAAGTAGGAAAACACAAAAAGCTATCTTCCCCTTATCTTAGTTACAATAAAATAAGTTACGGTCAGCACAAACCGAAACCTGAAAGAGAAAATGAAAATCCCTGCCTGATTTGTAATCTGCACACCAAAAAAAAGACAACAGGTGATCGTTTTCCCTGAAAGAATTTAAAAATACAGTCGCTGGTTAACAACCCTGTAAGATAACCAATCCATCCAACTACGATAATGAACTAGCTCCAACTGAAATCCAGATGCTCTTCTGAAACCCAAAGAACAATGTAATACATCAGACTAATATTTGCATTTGATTAGTTGAAAGAAGCACAGCTGTGTTCCATATCAAAGAAAACAACCAAACTAATATTAAGAAAACCACGGGTAAGAGAACAGAATGCTCCTCCAGAGGAGAAGGCAGGGGATAGGTAATTCTATACTTAGAAACATGTATTAGAATAACATGAGTGAGCTTGGCACAATAGCTTACCTTAAAATATAGCATGCTCGTGCATTTCGTGAATAGTTGGTCCAACCATCCTCAGATTCAACAATTCCTTTAGATACCACACTATGACGCTAGCCCTTGACAGCAAATAAACCACAAAGGCCATCATTTGTTTACAACAGCATAAGGGCAAAACACAAGAAGAGACAGCAGACAAAATGCAACCAAAATTTCCTTTCGAAGTCGATAAACCAAAAGCAGGAAGAGAATTCAAACAGGGTAAATTCAGTCAGGAACGGTGGAGGATAAAACCCATGGTATTGACATAAAAACTCAGCTGTCAATGAGTAACCAATAAGAATAAATAAAAAAATACAAAACAAAGCATCCACAGCTTGAAAGAAAAACGGAAAGATAAATAGAACATAGTGTATTTGAAAATATTAAACACATTACCAAGTGTTATAACAGGGATCGAACGAGAACGATAAACAGATAAAGAACACAGGGATTTAACGTGGTTCACTAACTCGTGTTAGCTACCTCCACGGCGGAGAAATCAGAATCTTATTATCAGAGGGAGAAACTCAATGCAGATCACAGATATGTGATCAGTTCAGATCAGATCGTAGAATCACTGCACATCTCGCATATAAACCCTCGGACTCCCCGTTGTATTCCGGCAAACAAATGATTCAAGGCATATCAACACCAAGAAAACCTGAAAGATATAACCAGAGAATTTGCTGGACACCCCAATGAATGGATGTAATGACCAAGTAGACCTGTGAGGAAAAAAATCAAAATCCATAACTGAACAGCAGAAGAAGAAAACAATATTGAAAAGGCTGAAGATAAAAAAGCTCAACAGCGTATGATGTCAAATTAAGTATTCTACAGAAACTTGAAAATTAGTTCTATATTTATATGTGACCAACTATGAAATCACAACTGTTAAGAACATAAAAGCAAAGAATGTAATAGAATAGTTAATATCTAAACCACCCATATCATTACAAGTAGAAACTTCTGCCTAAGCTAAGATAATCTCCACAGCCAGACAGATAAATAGATCCCTCAACCATTCGATGAATGCCAACGAAGCCTTGATAAAAAAAAGCACAAGAGAAAAGAAAAAAACACTCCAGCAAAGAAGAGGCAGAATGTAGGACACTAAATATTTTTATTAGGAATTAAATGATGACTTATATCACAGCCGAGATAAAGAGCAGACTGCCATACGACATGCTTGATGATTAGTTTGTCCAACCTTCTTCAGATTAAACCCTATCTTTGGACACCTCTAGAGACGTAGGCAGACACCCTAAGAGCAAACAGGCAATACAAGCCGTCATGTATTAACATCACTCAAGGGGAAAAGGATGAAAAGAAACTAATAGAAAACAAAATTCTTTCCAACACAAAGAACCAGAACCTAAAATACAGAAATCAAACGGGGAAAGTCCAGTTGGGAACGATGAGAATATGTACCCATGGTATCTACATAAAAAATCAATTTTTGATGAGCATTTCATTGAATCGATAATAAGCAAAACATACAGAACACTGCATATGTGCCTTCAAATAAATAAGAGAAGATAGAAAATAGATCACTGTGCATAAAACGAACAAAAAAGAGACAACGAAACCTGAAAGATTTTAACGGTGCAACTCCCAGACCACAGAAAAAGTGGATTAAAAAAAGCGGACCTGTGAGGGGAAAACCAAATCAACAAATGAATTTGAGATAGAGAAAAATGTTGACACGGAATGCACAAATATTGTAAAGTGTACGTAAAGAAACTCAAATAGACACCATCCGCTTGGCTAAATCAAAATAACACACGCTATTCCAAATATACCAAACCTGAAAAAGGAAAATGAAAAGCATAGCCTATTCCATAAAAATAATCTGCACAAAAAGAAAATAAAGGCAGCAGTTGGATACAGTGATTGTTTTCCCTCACAAACAAGATAAAAATACAGTGGCAGGATCTCATCCCAGTAAGAAAACCAGTCCATCCAACTATGACGAAGACCAATCTTCCTTTCCAAATCCAGAGGCTCTCCTGAAATGCAAAGCATAACCAAAAAAATAGCAGCAGTTGAATACAGTGATCGTTTTCCCTCACAGACAAGCTAAGAATACAGTCGTTGGTTGACATCCCAGTAAGAAAACCAGTCCATCCAACTATGACGAAGACCAAGCTCCCTTTCCAAATCCGGAGGCTCTCCTGAAATTTAAAGCACTACGTATTACATCAGACGAAGATCCAAATTTGATTAATTGAAAAACACAGAGCTGTGTTGTTTATGGAAGGAAATAACTGAACTATATACCGAGATACAAAACCACCCATCGGACATCTGTCACAGCTAAAACAACCTTCGTGGCCTCTCAAACAGACATTCCCCGATCAATTTATGAATGTCAACAAAGCCTAAATAAAAGAAGCACAAGATAAAAGAACAAATAGTAAACCAGACATGGCAACTACATGAATTTGAATCAAATACGTGGACATGACACTAGCAAGCTTGTGCTTCATGATTAGCTTGTTCAACTTCCATTACATTAAACCATACCACTAGATGAAGGCAAGCATCCTAACAGCAAATAAACCACAAAAATCATCACTTGTTTACAATAGGGAACAAAAGAAGAGCCAAAAGACAGATTGCAACCAAAATTTCCCTTCAAAGCAAAGAAGTAGAGAATCCAAACAAGGATAATCCGGTGGAGGAGTTTAACCCCTGATATCTACATAGGAACTCAGACGTTAAGAAACCAACGGGAATGGGAATTAAGAAAAAGTATTGAAGAATTCTAAGGTCGCTTTTAATAACATAATATAGGATATTGAACACGAAAGATAATGGAGAACAGAGAAAACATATGGCCAAGAAACATTATTCAAAAAACCAACGAGTGTACCACCAATGTTCCACGAAATCCATGAGTCCCCTAAAACCCAAAGTATAACAAAACATCATATATATGAAATGGATACACTAAAAAGAAAATAAGCAGAAAACAAAAGAAATCATCGAAACCAAGTGTTGAAGAGTAGCACCACCCGTCAGGTCGGGCATGCAGAAAGTTCTGACATAGCTAATCTACCTGGTAAATGAATCAGTTAGATCTTAATAATTATGCCAGGATAAGGGAAACAAACACTCCAACAAAGCTTAAACCTACTGTTAAAACAACATGGAGGTGCAAGACTTGTAACTCGACAAGTCCCCCATGTCCATCAATGGGTAGAAGGGAGGAAGAGCCAAGACACAGCATCGAAGATCCCTTTGGAAAAAGAGAAACAAAAAATCAACGTCAAAAGTAGAGATTTCGGACAGAAAATTCTGCTCAAACAGAATGTACAAGCGAACTGCTGGCATCTGCAGTTTCGCAAAGGTGCATATATGTTGGCTTCATGTACGAAGCAAAAAACAGGATTAGTTATTATCTTACCTTTATAGCGAGTTGTTATTGTTATCTCTAGCTACCTAGTTCGACATGTCTTCAGCGCATGGAGTACATATCACAGAAATCCCCAATATACAGAAAAATTAATAGTCACAAACCTTGAAATAACTAAGTGAGAACACCCTCAACAAAAATGATATACAAACCTGCACTAACAAGCGCAGACATAGACCAAATGACCAAAAATATACCACCAACTAAAGAAATATAAACCAAAACTCAATACAACCTGCAGATCATACACAATAAGATAAGAAATCAGCATCTTTTCGGCAAAATAATAATCCAAGTGCAGACATAGTCCAAATGACCAAAAAAAAAATAAAAAAAATATATATATATATATATATATATAAACCAAACTCAATACAACCTTTAGATCCATACACGATAACCTAAGAAATCTGCATCTTTCCTGCAAAATAATAATCCATACATGACAACATAAGCAAGAAACAATGATTACGCAAGACAGGGACAACTATAATCTTCACCCAGAATTGAAAACAGCTCTTTCCCATTAAAAAAACATGAAATCTCATCTTCACAAATTAGAACACAAGGGAATTTCATAATAATTTCCCTGTTCCAACTATATGAAGTACAAAATCTATAGGACATTTAAATTAACAAGCATGACATCAACTTAATAGAGTGAAGTAAGAACTTATTCTTCAAACGAAGCTCTCAAAGTCCACCAATATCCTTCAGCATTTAATTGTGTCTACACAAACATCAAAGAATAATAATCCCATCAGACAAAATAAAACTTCAGTTCTTCACACTACTCAGATCTTCTTCAAAGAAGCATTTAAACCTTAAAACAAATAGTTACTACAAAAACAATGCACAATACAGAATAGAAAGTATTCACACCAAACCTTTCCTTCAGAAGGAGAAGAGGGGACTCCTTAGATGGAACGTTCCACATTGAACTCTCCTCTTCTAGAAATCCAACAACTCAAGATGGATGCGAACTAACATACACACAAACTCATGGAATTCAGATCCTCAGAGAATCAGAGTCATATACTACAGCCCATATATTAATAACACTAAAGAAGAAACATAAAAAAGATCACAGTTCCATAAACAGTCCCGAAACCTGAATCCACTTCTATTCTTGAACCACCACCTGCTTATCATCGTGAAAGATCTTTACAAATCCACAACCTTCACCTTCTCCTGCTACATGTCATCTGAACCCTGCTAAACAGACAAATGATCTCCCCGCGTTGAACTATATTCAAATATCTATTCAATAACCAAATAAAAACTACTCAATACATCACCATATAACACCAACATAAATAGTGGAGAAAGAACTATTCTTTGTGAGCTCCCATATCTCCAACAAGATCCTCCACCACTCAATTGAGTCTACACAAACATTAAAGAGTAATAATCCGAACTTCAGCTCCTTAAAATAGTAGACTCTTCAGATATGTACAACAATGAAGAAGGCAGGGAAACATAAGAAAGTTAAAGAGAGTTTTGCTTCGCTATAGATCCCTAAACACCTGATTCGCAACAATATTGAACCAACACCTTCCACAGTGAGCGCGATCATCACACTTTCTGCGTCTCAGAAGGTGTTTGACCTGGAGAATAATAATCTAACAGAAAAAGTAAAGCTTCAATTTTTCAAACAATATGAAATAGCTACTCCAGAAACAACGTAGAACATTAAGTAACTTCACCAAACCTTCCCTTCAAAAGGCTAAGAAAAGAATCCTTACATAAACCCCTTCACATTAAGATCTTCCATTCGATCTACTACCAAACAAATACGAACATGACAATTTCATTGTCATTATCGAAGTTTGCAGCTAATAAACAACATATGTACAAGGCATTCAAACATATAAAAAGATAACAATCTTTGCCCTAAAACCTGAATCTGCATCAATTCGTGTACCACCGGTCCAGAACAGTGGAGGATAAAAAACCCTGGTGTCTACATAAAAACTCAGATGTTAATTTGCAACCAATGCTAACAAGAAAAAAATAAAAATGCAGAACAAAGCATCTACAATTTGGAAAAATAATAGAAGAAGGAAAATAAAACAAGGTGTATTTGCGAACAGAAAACACATTACCAAGAAAACCTGTAATACGTAAACAAAGAATTCACCAGACCCCAATGAACGGATATAATAACCAGGTAGACCAGTGAGGAGAAAATCATAACCCATAACTGAACACAAGATGAAGAAAAAACAGTATTGATAAGATTTAAGACAAGTTAGTTCAGTAAGGTACAAATGTCACTAAAGTATCTACCGAAGCTTGAAACTTAAGTTCTCCATTAAGATGAACGAAGAAAAGCACAAGTTCCATTCTAATTGTCCCAAAACCTGAAAAGAAATCCCAAAAGAATTCACTGGTTTAACCAAAACAAAAACGTAGAGGAAAAGTCCCGCAGAAAACAAGCACCGAGAACAAGGATCCTTGCATCTTTCAGAGAGTACAAATTAAATGACTTCATATCCTGCTTCAAATCCAAACGCTGTTCTAAAACTCCAAAAGAACTGCAACATTTTATGAACCCAAGAAAGTTCATTGGAGTACTTTATCTAAAACCCTATAAGTTAATCCACAAAAAGTAAAAACAATTCTAGAATCCAAAAGATGATACCAGATAACACTGAATCCTTCTCGAAAATGATCTCCTGGAACTCAAAGTAAACATAACAACACCAGATAGATAATGAATTAGACCCAATTATGGAACCAAGGGTCCAAGACTGTACAAGACGTAAAAGCAAATGATAATAGAGAATGTTTAAGATCTTAAGCACCTATCAGATCATGCAAGTAAAAAAAATTCTGCCTAAGCAATTATCTCCTTAGGCCTTAGCTAACCAAAGAAAATAATGACACTTAAACATTAAGAAACAATGCCACCCACCGGACGTCTGCCCAGCTAAGACAATGTTCACCGCCAATGAAATCAGTTTCATTTTCCAATCAATCTACAAACCCCAACATAGGCTAAATAATAAAAAACCATAACATTAGAGAAGAAACTGTTCCACCAAGGGGAAGGCAGAGAATAGTAACCCAGAGACTAGGCAACAAGACATGGCACAATACTTTACCTTACAATAGCATGCTCGTGCATTCCATGATTAGCTTTTCCAATGTTCCTAAGATTCAAACATCCCTTTCGATACCGCATCGGATGGAGGCAAGTACCCTAACAGCAACCAAACCACAGAAACAGTCGCTTGTTTAAAGCACTGAAGGAAGAAAACACAAGAGACAAAAAGACAGATTGAAACCGAAATATCCTTTCTAAGCAAAGAAATCAAAACCTGAGGTGCAGAATGCAAACAATGAAAAATCAGGTCCGGAACAGAGATCCACGGTCTCTCCTGAAATCCAAAGCACAATGTAATAGATCAGGCAAATATTTAAATTTGATTAGTTGAAAAATAGAACAAGATACTAAGATACAAAACCACCCATTGGACTTATCAAATCTCCACGGCCAATTAAATCACACATCCTCCACCAATCTACAAACAAAGCCTACATAGAAGAAAACCATAAGATAAGTGAACAAAACATTCCTCCAAGGAGGAACCAGTGGATAGAGACTTGAAAACTACATGTAATAGATTAAAATGTGTGGGCATGACACAATAGCATGCTCGTGCAATTCATGATTAGTTTGTCCAACTTCCTTTAGATTAAACCACACTTTTAGACACTGCAATAGATGGAGGCAAGCACCCTGATAGCAAATAAACCACAGAACAGTATCTTATTTACAATAGTAGAGGGGGGAGCACAAGATGAGACAAAAGATAGATTGCAAACCAAAATTTCCTTTCAAAGCAAAGAAGTACAGAATTCTAACAGGGGTTATCTGGTCAGGGACGGTGGATGACATAAACCTCGGGTATCTACATAGAAAGGCAGCAGTTAATGAGAAACCAATGGTCAAAAAAAATAAAAAAAAAAGACACTGAACAATTCAAAGGTCGCTTATAATACCTCGACACAGGAAATAGACCTGTGAGGGTCAGTGACCAAATTTACCTAGGAGGGGAAAGCAAACCAGCCAGCTGAAATGGCAACAAGAGAGCATTACTAACAAACACAACTAGTTTAATGCACAAATGTTGCAAAAGAAACCGGAGAAACTAGATAAGTGAACTTCCCCATTAGCATACAAGTTGGAAAGCATACGTCACACTTTACATATTCCAAAACCTGAGAGAGGAAATTCAAAAGAATCCAACGGTTTAGTTGTTCAACAGAAACTCAGTGGTAGAAGACAGAAAAGAACCCGCAAGAGATGAAGCCATGGCTTCCTTGACAAAGAAGATATGAAGATCTTCACGGGTTTACAACGTAAAAAGAAAACCCACCCATCAGATCAAGCCTGCAATAAGTTCTAACATAAGTTTGATGATCTCTCCAGTAAAGTCAAATCAAATCCCTAATCGGTTAAGTAGCGCCAACAAAGCCTTGATATGACTGAACATCTAAAAAGGAGGCAGACAATAGTGAATTCAAAAACTTCATAACATCTATGGAACTCAAATGATGACTAACATAAATCCAACAAGATAGAGAGCAGAAAACCATACCACTGGAGTATCATGCCCTCCTTGGCACATAACCAAACCTAGAAAAAATAAATAGTTAGTACCGAATTCCATTATGCTAGATAACTAAACCAATACACAGATCCCTAAAATATAAATTGAAATAGAAACGCAGATGTGGTGTGAGAGCAAGTAAAAACACATCTAGGTCCTGCGAGTGCAAGACTGATGTGGTACGCTATACCGAAGTTGATGCTGACAAAATTCCAAGTAATTTTACAATCCGAAACCTTAAAATTCTTAAGTGAACACCCTTCCCAATGGGAATGATAGCACACGTAAACAAAATGACCAAACGTAATATAACTAAAGAAAAATAAGCCAAAACTCAACATTACCTTAGATCCGCACACGGTAACATAAGAAATCAGCAAACATCCTGCAAAATAATAAAACAATCATCGATAACATAAGCAAGAAAACAATGATTGAGCGATACCACGAATAATATAGATAACTACAAACAAAATTTAAAAGTGGTTCCTATGGATCAGAATACCAGAAAGCTCACAAAGGAAGTCCACAAACATTTCCCTGTTCAACTTTATCCAATAGACAATTTGGTTGGGTAAATTTATTCAACAACCAAAGAAAGTAAGGAACTACTCAAATCAATATAACATCAAAAGAGTGACAGAAGTAACTCATGCTTAAAATGAAGCTCTCATAGTCTACCAAGATCCTTCAACTGTGTCTGCACAGCATTAAAAGAAAAATAATGCCACGATTTCCATTGCAATCATATAAAACTTCGGTTCTTCACATTAGTCAGATCTTTTTCAGGTAAGTATTAAACCATGTATCAAATAGTTACTCCAAAAACAGTGTACAATAGCTAGTAACTTCACCAAACCTTGCCTCCAAAGGGCGAAGAAAGTAATCCTTACATAGATCCTTCGCATTGAGACCTTCTCTTAGATTACTATCCCCTGATGGAGGCGATCTAATACCAAATAAATAAGGACAAGGCGATTGGATCATCGACGTTCACAGCTAATATACAACATATGTACAAGACAGTGAAGCATAAAAAAGATAACGGTCTTTGCCCTAAAACCTGAATATGCATCACCTCATGAACCACCACCTTTTCATTGTAACAAATCTTTACAGATCTATGACTATCACATCGTGCTACTGCGTCTACAACAACACTTCTGATATGGTACCTTCACATTGAGTTCTTCCCTGATACAGGCAAACAATATAATAACAAAATTATAATACAACTGAATTCCGATCATCGAAGAACCACAGTAGCAAACTCCAACATATGTACAACAATGAATAAGACGAGCAAACATAAAATGATAACCATTTCATAGCCCCAAAACCTGAATTCGGTTCACTTCCCGTTCTGAAAAAAAATTAACAGATCCACGACCATCACCTCCTCCAACTGCATCGCAGAACAATTGAAGCCCTACTAAACAGACAAAAAAAGGAAGTGGAGTGGCTCGGAAAATCTTCCTTGTAAAAGCGAAAGATCAAAGATGGATCAAGTCACATTATCATATCTTTACTTTCTGTATTCCCTGACGGAGGCAATGCCAACCATTCCTGGCAAAAAAAAAACTTAAATCCTAAAAAACCCATAATCCTCCCGGAAGAAGAGGAAACTAAACAGAAGAATGTCGGTAAAAAATCAATAAGAACGGTGGAAGATATAAACCCCTAAAGAGAAGCTAAAAGTACAGTCGCTATTTCACATCCTTGTAAGAAAGCCAATCCATCCAACTACGACATAAGAAGCTCCCTTTCCAATCCACAGGCTCTCCTGAAATCCAAAGCACAATGTAATACATCACACATATATTTGATCAATAGATAACACACGGCTGTAACGTGTACCAGAGAAAATAATTCAATGAGATGTTAAGATACAAAAGAACTCATCAAACTTCTGCCACAGCTAAATACACAGCCAATCAATTCAGACATATCCCCTATCACTACAAATACGGACAAAGCCAACATAAAAGAAAACCACAAATGAGAGAACAAAAAGTTCCTGCAAGGAGGCAGAGAAGAGTAAATTAGGGATTTGGCAATGGCAACTATGTATTAGAATCAAATGAGCGGACATGACCCAATAGCCTACTCGTGCATTTCATGATTAGTTAGTTTGTCCAACTTGCCTTAGAATAAACCATACCTTCAATAAAAGCACTAAATGGGGGCAATCACCCTGACAGAAAATAAACCACAAACCATCACTTGCACAAATTAGTGGAAGGGGGAAACACAAGAAAAGCCAAAAGACAGACTCCATGCAAAATATCCTTTCAAACTAAAGAAGCAGAGAACTCAAACAGGGATAATCCGCTAGGGTGGGCACAAATTCCTGGTATCTGTGTGCAAACTTAGAAATTAATAAGAAAACAATGGTAACAAGAATAAACGAAAGATACAGAACGATACCAAGTTCGCTTATAATAACACAGAAGTAGAATGTTGGACTTGATAGATATTGGAGAACACAGCCAAGAAAACATAAAAGATGTTAACAAAGAATTCCCGGACTCCAAAAAGGGAGGTAGACCGAGACCAAGTAGACCTGTGAGGAGACAACAAAACCAACAATTGAACGATATGGAAGAAAACACAAATGTAGTACAAGCAACCGGAGAAATTCGACTGTGCATACTCCAAAACCTGAAAGACAATATAAAAAATAATTCATTGATTTGCTTGTCAACTGCATAATCAACTGAGAAGGAAAAAGAGGAAAGAGGTGAATAGTATCATTGATTTGCTTGGCTGGTTGAATTTTCTAAGCAACCATCACGAAACCACAAACTAAGTGCCTTCATCAGCAGCAATACTAACACATAATTCCAGAACCCAAAAGAGAATACAAACAATAACATGCTCCTTGAAATCCATGAGTCTCCTGAATTCAAAAGTAGAATATCATACAAATATTTGAATCGGATGCATTAAAAAGATAATATTAAACAGGAAACAGAAGAAATTATATGAACTAAGTGTTGAAGAGTATAACCACACATCAGTTCAGGCATGGTAAATAATATAGTTAGAATCGACCTTTCTACCTGGATAAGAGAAACAAACACTAAAAAGAAAGAGGCAGAGAAAAAAATCCAAAAACTTCATAATGACATAAGCGCAAGATTTGCTTTTAGCTTACCTTCTTCCAGTTTAAAATTACTGTTAAAACAACAGAAAGGAAGCGTAAGACATGTTACTAGGCAGGTCCCCTACGATAAGCAAAAACCATACAACAAGTAGAAGGAATAAAAGGCCAATACACAGAATAAAACTAGAATTTCCCTTCAAAAATAAAAAGCCTGAGGTGAAGATTTCGAACAGAAGTTAATCAACGACACATCTGCGGAGCATTTAATCAACCATAAATAACAGGACATTATGACATTCAAAACAGAAATTAATCAACTACCATCTTGTTTCTGTCTCAAAAAATGAATAGTGAGACTGCCACCCTGACCTAGAAGATTGTCACGATTTTACAACAGTTTAAGAAAACAAACCAAACATCTATGTCGAAGAACGATGAGGCTCCCATGTCTCCTGAAAAGCGGATGCAGTGACCAAATAGAGCTGGAAGGGGAAAAGCAAACCAACAACTAAATTTGCAACAAGAGAACAATATTGACAAACACACAAGTTCATTGGACATATGTTACAAAAGAAACTAGAGAAACTCGATAAGTAAACTTCCCCATCAGCATATAAGTTAGAAACCATGCAATTCCACTCTGCATAATCCATGACCTAAGGGAGGAAATTCAAAAATACAAAATCAGTTATAAAAGACATGAAAAGCCAGGAAATGAAGAAATGAAGCCTTGATAATAAAGAAGATCAGGAGACTCTTGCGGGTTGACAACGTAAAAAGAAAACAACCCACCAGATAAGCCTGCAGAAAGTTCCAACATATGTGCAACGATCTCCCCAGTAAATCAAAATCAGATAGATCCTAACCATTTTACTAACACCAGCAAAGCCTGAATAAGAAACAAACATTTCTTCGAAAAAGAGGCAGGCAATAGTGAATCCAAAGACTTCATAGTAAATTCTATTCACTCTAAATGACCTAACACCAGCAAAGCCTGAATAGGAAACAAACATTTCTTCAAAAAGGAGGGCAGGCAATA
Organism: Papaver californicum; assembly: GCA_023531435.1. Classification (NCBI taxonomy): domain Eukaryota; kingdom Viridiplantae; phylum Streptophyta; class Magnoliopsida; order Ranunculales; family Papaveraceae; genus Papaver; species Papaver californicum. The sequence goes on along the minus strand of JAJJMC010020972.1, from coordinate 248,970 downwards.
GTAAATACAAAGACTTCATAGTAAATTCTTTTAACTCTAAATGATGATGACTTGCATAAATCACGATACAGAGCAGAAAACCATACCGCTGAAGTACCATGCCCCATTGGCACATAACAAGAGAACCTAGAAAAATGAACAGCTAGTATCGATAACTGAATGTAGCATATGAAGGACAACCTCCTTTACAACCTCAACCAAGTACAAATAAGAATAAAAAATCCAACAGCCTAAAACCAATAAAAACAGAAGAGCTCAAGAACAGATTCCACAAGTCATACAAGTTCCAAAGTTAAGCCTGTGTGTTGGTTTCATATAAGAATGAAAAACAAAGACGTGTTTTTGAATACCTTAATAGTGTGTTATTATGTCTAGTTTCCTAGTTTGACATGTCTTCAGTACATTAAGTAAAACAGAAATACTCATTGTATAAATTGAAATTAAAAGGCATCTTTCCCATGTTGAATTTCATAAACCTTATAGTACTTACAGATAGAACACCCTAATGAATGGAATGATAGACAAACCTGCATTAACAAGTACAGAAAACTGAATGACAACAAATATAACCAACTAAAGAAAAATACTCAACATAAACCTTCAGATCTACACAATAACATAAGAAACCAGCCTACAAAATAATAATCCATACATGATAAAACGAGAAGTGGATCTTTCCCATTAGAATAACAGCTTAACATGGAAGCTCATTCTTACAAATTACATGAACTCAGAAGGGAATTTCATAGATATTCTACTCTGTTTAACAAGTGTGACATCAACTTAAAAGAGTGAAGTAAGGAACTTATTTTTCAAATGAAGCTCGCATCGTCCCACATAGATCCTTCACTGTTCAATAGTGTCTACACACGGAAATTGAAGAATAATCACTCCACCGAGTTACTTAAATCTTCTTTGGAGTAGTGCAAAAAACCATATGAAATAGCTCCAAAAACAACTTGTAAAGTTCAGTATCTCCATCAAACCTTGGCTCCAGAAGGATCAGAGAACACTCCTTACACTGGTCCCTTCACAATGAGATTTTCCCTTGGAGTAATCCATGATACAGGCGATCTAATACTAGACAAATAAGAAACGTTGAAGTCGGATCATCAAAGCTATACAACACATGTACAAGGCAATGGAACATGCAAAAATAACAGTCTTTGCCCTAAAACCTGAATCAGCGTCAATTCTTTACAGATCCATGATCTCCTTTAATAGATCCCTTCGTATTGGGATCTTCCTTTTCAGTATCCCTTCACATTAGGATCTTCTTTACAGATCCATGATCTCCTTCAGTAGATCCCTTCGTATTGGGATCTTCCTTTCCAGTATCCCTTCACATCACATCAAGTACGCTCATGGAATTTACATCATCAAAGAACAGTTATGTACACCGGCATATATTTAAGTGATTAAAGTGAAGAAGAAACATAAAAAGATGACAGTTCCATCATAATAGTCTCAAAAAATGAATTCCCTTCAATTCGTGAAAATATTCACATATCCATAATCATCACCTCGTACCTACTAAACACAAAATCGAAGGTGGAGTTGTTCCAAAATTCCAACCACATTCTTATCCCTCTGTGAGAAAACCAAACACAGATCTGAAACCCTAGATCATAAGAAGCCTGTCTGACTCCTCCCGAGTAATCACAGTTCCATAAGAAGGCAATGAAATACAAATAGATAAATTCATAATAACACAAAACCTGAATCCACTTCAATTCTTGAAACACCAGAATATGTTGATACACCATCATCACATCCTCCTACTAAACATACAATTGAAAGTGGGATTGTACGAAAAATCCAACCACAATCTTCCATCGAAAAGAAAAAAGATGAATCAACTCATATATATTTTACAACGTCCAAGGCAGACGTGGTGTAAAGCCAAAGTTGATGCTTAAAAATACCAGTAAATTCAATAGCCATAAACCATAAGATACTTAGTGAGAACACCCTTACCAATGGAATGATAGACGAACCTGCATCAGCAAGTGCAGACATAAACCATATGACAAAAAATATAACCAACTAAAGAGAAGTAAACCAAAACTCAACATAACCTTTAGATCCATACATGATAACATAAGAAATCAGCATCTGTCCTGCAAAATAATAACCAGCAACATAACAACATAAGCAAAACAAAAATAAACAAACATAATTACACAAAAATGAAAAGTGTTGTTTTCCCATTAAACTGCCAGCTTAGGACAAAGGCTCACATTTACAATTTACAGGAACTCCAGGGAATTTCTAAATATTTCCTTGTTCAACAATAGTCATCAATACAGAAACCTATTGAACAACTAATTAAACTACAGAAGATAATAAGAAGTTGATTAAATTAACGAGTAGCAACATCAACTTAAAAGAGCGGAATAAGAAACTTATTCTCCAGATGAAGCTCGCATAATCCACCAAGATCCTTCACTGTTTAATAGTGTCTACAAATAAAAATTGAAGAATGATAATCCCACTAAGTCACAAAAAACTCAAGTACTCCAAATTACTTAAATCTTCCCCAATAACAATGTACAGCAGTCAGTATCTTCACCAAACCTTGCCTCCAGAAGGATATGAAACTTCTTAAACAAATCCCTTCACATTGAGATATCTCCCCTTCGATCTACTAACAAACAAATCTCATCATTATAGTTCGCAACAACGTATGTACAGCAATGAATCATAATAACAATCTGGAATCCGCCACCACCGTATCTTTACACATCCATCCTTTGATGTAGTCGATCTAATAACAATTATAGAAACACGTTCCTGGAAGTTAGATCCTTAATTTAGATCTTCGAAGAACCACAAAGATATACTCCAACATACATATTTACAACTGCAAAAAAGAAACATAAAAAGAAACCAGAAACCGCTTCAAATTTCGTTCCACGATCATCACCTCCTTCTACCTATTAAAGACATAAAACAGAAAGTGGAGTTGGCCGATAAATCCAACAACAATCTTCCATCTAAAAGCAGAAGACGAAAGATAAATCAACTCACATATCTTTTAGTATTCCCTTATGGAGTCGATGCCAACCATTATTCCTGGAAAAGATTCCAAACACAAAACTTCAACTTAAACCCTAGATCGTAAGAGACCTCTCCGACTCCTCCAAAAGGAGGAGGATATTAATACGCTGATGAGGCGGTGGCATATGAACAACCATTCCTCATCCACAAACCAACACAGAATTTCAGGTGAAACCCTAGATCTGACCGTTGCTGAAATTTCCAGTTCCTTTAGGAGGCGGAAGCTAATGTGAATTGTGAGAATACAACGAAGGTAGACTAGGGCTTGTTTATATAGGAGTTTTTCTATTATGATCTAACGGTTATGATTAGGCGGTTCTATCGTGCGGCAATTAGAATGTTTCCTTTTTACTGGAACAACTCGGTCTTCGTAGGTCGGCGACTCGGCTCAATTCACACTGCATTGTGTTGTGTGGTGTTTCCGGAAAAGTAAAGTTTGTAGGCCTGTTGTAACGGTGGACCTTGTTAGTTGAACTGTTGAATGAAATCACGAATATTACTTAGAGGGTGCAGGGTTATTTCCTGCGTAGCGATCAAACTGTAAAACAATGCCAAATTAGTCACAAAATGAGCCTGAACTATTGAAACACTATACAGTAACATTTCGAATATTTTATTTTTTATTTTAATCAAATATTATTATTGATTTAAAGAGTAGTGTCACGGTCCGCCCATTTCTCACATATTGGGCCGACCCATGACAAGAGTCTAGGTCCACAGGAAGAACCTAGAAGCTCTAGAATATTCTTGGATAAGAATATTCCCTTGTATATTCCTTGTACATTCAAGATAGTGGTAGAATACTCTAGAATATTCCCATATTCTAGAACCCTCCATAGCATCTATATAAGGTGGGGAGCTCATTTGCTCATTTCATCCACCAATAGCTCATTCAAGCATTGTAATACTCTCTCTCTTCAATAATCAATACAATACCACTTAAAATCTCTAAGTCTCTTACCTTTCCAAGTTCTTTTAGGCTTACTTGAAGAGTTCAAGTGCCGCACGGTCTAGTCTAAGATCTTAGCCCGTCACAGTTGGTATCAGAGCGAAGCTTCAAACTCGAGAATGGCTGACGACAATAGCAACAACAACACCATGGATAAGGGTGTCGACCAGGCCAAGAAAAGGGGCAAGTCCAAGGATATGACATCAAGTCTTGAGACAAGAATGTCGCGTATGGAAAAGCGGGTGAGCGATTTCCTTATGCGCGCCGAAGAAGAGTTCCTAACAAAAGAGACTCTTGAAGGGTGGAAAGAAACATTCGAGGAGGTCATAAGCAAGGCGGTGGATGGTATCCGGATGGACGTGGAGGCTCGAATCCAAGACGCAATAGATGATAGCGTGGAGGAAGTGAAGGCCAAGCTGCTATCGGTCGAGCAAGAGTTGGAGACGGTGAAAGGGGAGTTGGTACTGTGCAAGAGGGCGGCTATAAATCAAGCCATGCACGAAGGACCAAGCAAACTCTCAAGAGAGGATGCTCCCAAACCGACACCATACAATGGTAAGAGAGACGCGAAGGAGATAGACACCTTCATATGGAGTTGCGAAAGGTACTTCGAACACCTAGAGATGGAGGATGATGGGAGAAAGATAAAGAGAGCCACGGTGTTCCTCACGGAAAACGCATTGGCATGGTGGAGACTCCGAAGCCAAGAAATTCAACAAGGTATGGCTACTATCACTACTTGGTCAGATTTTAAAGCCGACCTTAAGAAATACTTCTATCCGGAGAATGCGGCTTACGAGGCTAGAGCAAAGTTGAAGTACCTTCGTCAAACGGGTACAACCAAAGAGTATACCGAGACGTATACCAACTTGCTACTAGAGATACCCAACCTATCTGAGGAAGAGAAGCTCTTCAACTTCTTGTGTGGAGCAAAGCCATGGGTAAAGCAAGAGCTTGATCGTCGCCGCGTCCAAACTCTAACGGAAGCGATTGCCGTAGCCGAAACCTTGGTCGAAAGGCCAAGTTTCGAAGAAAGATCGAAGGCTTCAAGGGGTACCGGCTCGGAAGAAAGGCGAACTTCAAGGGGCCATTATGCCAAAGGTGGGGAAGCAAGAGAAGATAGAGACAAACATGCACCAAAGAAATACCTTTCGTGGAAGGACAAAGCTCCGGAGCGTAAAGATAAAGGTAAACCATCTTTCTCTTGCTTCTTATGTGAAGGAGACCATAAGGTCCGAGATTGCCCAAAGAAGGGTAAGCTTACGACATTGATGGAGGATAGTGGATCGGAGGAGGAACGAGACTCCGTGGTGAGCTCACTCCGAATGCTAAACAGTGTCCGGGCAAAGGCGGAAAAAGCCACAAGCACGGACAAGACGCTTATGTACGTGAACGTCCAAGTGAATGGGAAGGCCTCTCGCGCCCTAGTGGATACAGGTGCTACACATAACTTCGTGTCAAAGAAGGAAGCACTGCGGCTAGGCATGAAGTTTACTAAAGGAGGAGGCACCGTGAAGGCAGTGAACTCGGATGCAAGGCCACTAGAAGGTGTGGCTCGTGGCGTGGAAATGCATCTTGACCGGTGGGCTGGACCGGTCGACTTCTCGGTAATCCCCATGGACGACTTCGACATGGTGCTAGGCATGGAATTCATGTGCGCTCAACGGGCCATTCCTATGCCACCATTCGACTCCTTGTGCATACTTGGAGACAAATCGGCTCACCTTATACCGGTAACCAAGGAAAAGAAGAAGAGCACGGTGCTTTCGGCATTACAACTCTCCAAAGGGTTTAAGAAGGGGGAAGTGACCTTCATAGCGACAATGAAGGAAGAAACACCAACGACCCAAGGGGAGGAAGTTCCAAAGGCCATAACAAAGGTCCTCGGCGAGTTTGCGGACGTGATGCCAAAGGAGCTTCCTAAGACGTTGCCGCCTAGACGGGAGATTGATCATGCAATCGAGCTTGAGCCTGGTGCTAAGCCTCCCGCGAAAGCACCCTACCGTATGTCTCCACCAGAGTTGGCTGAATTGAAGAAGCAACTCAAAGACTTGTTGGATGCGGGCTACATCCAACCATCAAAAGCACCATATGGAGCGCCGGTACTGTTCCAGAAGAAGAAGGATGGAGCAATGCGGCTATGCATCGACTATCGGGCGCTCAACAAGGTGACCATAAAGAACAAGTATCCCATACCGCTCATCGCAGACTTGTTCGATCAACTTGGAGGAGCGAAGTACTTCTCAAAGTTAGACTTGCGGTCGGGATACTACCAAGTGCGGATCGCGGAAGGCGACGAGCCAAAGACGGCATGCGTCACGAGGTATGGGGCTTACGAATTCCTTGTAATGCCTTTTGGTTTAACTAATGCTCCCGCTACTTTTTGCACCTTGATGAACACGATATTTTACCCATACTTGGACAAGTTTGTGGTGGTCTATCTCGACGACATCGTGATCTATAGTAAGACCTTGGAAGAGCACGAGAAGCACTTACGGATTGTTTTCCAAGCATTAAAGGAAAACAACCTATACGTGAAGAAGGAGAAGTGCTCCTTTGCCCAAGGAGAAGTCTTCTTCCTAGGTCACAAGATCAGTAGCGGAAAGCTCATGATGGAAGATGCCAAAGTCCGCGCCATCCAAGAGTGGTCAGCCCCTACCAAAGTGCCGGAATTGAAATCATTCCTAGGCCTCATCAACTACTATCGAAGATTCATCCTAGGATACTCAAAGAAGGCAGCCCCGCTGACGGATTTGCTAAAGAAAGGGCGATCTTGGGACTGGACAAGCCGATGCCAAGAGGCGTTCCAGCAGCTAAAGCAAGCGGTAGTCAAGGAGCCAGTCTTGCAACTTCCCAACCCAAGCCTTCCATTCGAGGTGCACACGGACGCGTCAGACTTCGCGATAGGAGGGGTGCTGATGCAAGAGGGACATCCTATCGCGTACGAGAGTCGCAAGCTGAATGATGCCGAGAGAAGGTATACCGTTCAAGAGAAGGAGATGACAGCGGTAGTTCATTGCTTGCGAGTATGGAGACACTACCTTCTCGGATCGAAGTTCATAGTCAAGACGGACAATGTTGCGACGAGCTACTTCCAATCACAAAAGAAGTTAAGCCCGAAGCAAGCTAGGTGGCAAGACTTCCTTGCGGAATTCGACTATGATCTCGAGTACAAGCCGGGTAAGGGAAACGTGGTCGCGGATGCACTTAGCCGAAAAGCCGAGTTTGCCAATCTCACGCAAGCTAGCAGCACATTGATGGACCGTGTGAAGGAAGGGTTAAGCCAAGATCCAACGGCAAAAAGTTTGGTAGAGTTCACCAAAGCCGGCAAAACGAGGAAGTTTTGGATCGAGGATGGCTTACTATTCACCACAGGAAGGAGGGTCTACGTGCCGCGATGGAACAACTTGCGGAAAGACATCATCAAGGAGTGCCATGATTCTCGGTGGGCAGGTCATCCCGGCACTCATCGCACATTAGCCCTTGTGCATGAGAAATTCTTCTGGCCACAACTCCGCGATGACATTGAGACTTATGTACGGACATGTCTTGTGTGCCAGCAGGGTAAAGTGGTGCAAAAGCAGCCTGGCGGACTGCTAGAGCCGTTACCTATTCCTGAGAGACCATGGGAGAGTGTCTCAATGGACTTCATCACATGCTTACCCAAGTCGTATGGGTTTGGCACAATTATGGTGGTGGTGGACAGGTTCACCAAATATGCAACATTTGCAGCAGCCACGCCCGGATGTACGGCGGAAGAGGCGGCCAAGCTCTTCTTCAGAAATGTGGTGAAGTATTGGGGGGTTCCGAAAAACATCGTGAGCGATCGAGACGTTCGCTTCACAGGAAAATTTTGGACGGAGCTCTTCAAGCTGATGGGTACGGAGCTCAACTTCTCAACAAGCTTTCACCCTCAATCTGATGGGCAAACCGAGCGGGTGAATGCTTTGTTGGAACTATACATTAGGCACTATGTTAGTGCCAATCAGCTAGATTGGTCGAAGTTGCTTGACATAGCCCAATTCTCCTACAACTTACAACGTTCGGAGTCTACAGGGAAGAGTCCCTTCGAGCTTGCAACCGGCCAACAGCTCTTGACGCCAAGTACTCTAGCCACTTCTTATGCAGGTGCTAGCCCCGGAGCATACAAGGCCGCGAAGGATTGGCAACAACAAAGGGACTTCGCGCACGCCCAATTGATAAAAGCGGCTCAGAAGATGAAGAAGTGGGCAGATAAGAAGAGGCGACATGTAGAGTTCCAAGCTGGCGACATGGTGTTTATCAAGCTCTTGCCCCAACAATTCAAGTATACTCGGCCGCTATACAAAGGCTTGCTACGCAAGTACGAAGGGCCGTTCGAAGTGCTAGCCAAAGTGGGCAAAGCTTCCTACCGAGTCGAGCTCCCGACAAAGATGAAGATTCACCCCGTCTTCCATGTGAGCAACTTAAAGGCGTTCAACAAGGATGAGGAAGACGAGAGCCGAGGAGTATCAACTCGCGCACCACCCATGATTGCGGCTTCCTTCGACAAAGCGATAGATGAGATATTAGCCGAACGAATGGTTCGAAGAAGGGGAGTGCCGCCATGCAAGGAATACTTAGTGAAATGGAAAGATGCATCCATACAAGAAGGAACGTGGGAGCCCGAGGCGTCTCTATGGCAATTCAAGGATGCGATCGACCAATTTCACAATCAAGCCGCGACGAGGACGTTACGAGAATAGGTGGGGGAGAGTGTCACGGCCCGCCCATTTCCCACATATTGGGCCGACCCATGACAAGAGTCTAGGTCCACAGGAAGAACCTAGAAGCTCTAGAATATTCTTGGATAAGAATATTCCCTTGTATATTCCTTGTACATTCAAGATAGTGGTAGAATACTCTAGAATATTCCCATATTCTAGAACCCTCCATAGCATCTATATAAGGTGGGGAGCTCATTTGCTCATTTCATCCACCAATAGCTCATTCAAGCATTGTAATACTCTCTCTCTTCAATAATCAATACAATACCACTTAAAATCTCTAAGTCTCTTACCTTTCCAAGTTCTTTTAGGCTTGCTTGAAGAGTTCAAGTGCCGCACGGTCTAGTCTAAGATCTTAGCCCGTGACAGTAGGTTTCTATTCCATACATATTATAGTTTTTAACATCATAAGAAAGATGTCTAGTTAAGAAAGGAGGAGGAGAAGTGTGTGAACAAGATGATATTGCAATGGATTTTGACGTCAAGCAGCAGCCACCTGGTTAGCACTTCCCTTGACATAATTAAATTTAACTACATTTGAATTTAAATAGTCTTTACATGAATGTAGAAGGTCTTGTAATATGGTTTTTGTCTTTCCCATTCGATGCATATGCTTTGATTCCGGATAATATGATATCATCTTTGTGGTCTCCTTTCAGTTCCACTCTATTAATCCCTGGAGATTTTTCCCACAAAACTGCTTCCTTCAAAGCTTGAGTTTCCACTTGATTGTCTCCCCTTGTTTTTATTGTTTATACCTTGGCTTCCCTGTAATTTTCAAACCAATCACGCATAATTAGTCCAATAGTAATAATGTTAGATTAGTATATTTAACACCCTTTTAAAGTTTGTTTTCAACATATGAACAGGTGGTAGATGCTAAATTACATGGTATGGATGATTATTGTCTATAGGATGATTTGTGTGGTTTCGGACTTTCTTCTTTGTATATGTTTCAAGTGTAAGATTGATTTCAAAAGCGACTTGTTTGGAGTTTGAGTTATAGTTTTTAAAAAATTTTGCACATCTGGTTTTCCAAATATGTCAAATTATTGTTGCACATTTTGCTCTCATATCTTTACATTGTTCATTTCATCTTCTGGGTTTTATTTTCCAGCTTAACGCCCAATCTATTACATTTGGCAGTTGCAGGTCTGGAGGAAAAGGATTATAAGCAAAATTAAACCAGACGCTCCTAACAAAAGGACAAGTGATTAACATATGTGTTAGAGTTTCCACTGCACTTCCACACATTACATACTTATGGAGAGTATTCAAGATTTGGACTATTTTATCACCTGTAGTGTAAGACCCAGTCTCAATCTTAAGGGTATTTGTACCTTTTACCATGAGGGTAAAATAATCATTTTGCTTTAAAGGGATATTTTGGTAATTTTAGATTAATTAGGATGGCTATGTTAATTAGTTTAGGTTGATGCATTAGAAAATTTATTGAAGTGGTAATCTAAAAATGTATTTAGTCAATCGGCATAAAATGCCAATTTTAGAAATGAAATACTCCCTCTGATTTAGGAAAAGAGTTACTTTTCCTATTTACATAATTATTAAGGTAAGATGAGAGAGAATAATTTTTTTAATTTATTTTCAGATTTACCCTAACAAAAAGTTTAATACTACATATATCTTTGTAATGAGAATAATAACATTTTTTAAAATAACAAGGGTAGTTTTGAAAGTTTGTCATATTGAAAATGAAAGTAACTCTTTTGTAGGAATAAAAATTTAAAGAAAAAGTAACTTTTTTCCATAAAGGAGGGAGAAAAATATAACTTAATTATCTTGCTCTATATGCTTAAGGTATTTGAGGTAATCTGTTAGAAAAAATATAGGCTTAGCAAAAGTCAACAGATGTTTTTCATGTTCATATGCAACCGAAACGTATATACTTTTGTTACGTTTATCAACATCATCACCCTTTTTAAGTTATGCTCTTAATATTGGTTATCCATTTATGGACCGAAAATGTGTGCCTCAAATTCAAGGTTCTTCAAATGGTTTGGTTTGCATGGACATAAAAACAATAACTGAACGTATTTGTATTTGGAACCGGGTTACCCGAGAATATAAACAGGTACCAGAACCTTTAGCCTATACAGAATCCGTTTCTTTTGTTGCACATGGGTTTGGTTTTGATTGCAAGAATGATGATTTTAAGCTATTAAAAATTGTGAGTTTTGATCCTACTGAAGAAGTTGTGGAAGGTAGACTTTACTCATTAGCTTCAAATTCATGGAAGAATCTTGGTTTCATTCCTTATGTTTTATATTGTGCTATAAATAAGGGATTTCTTCTTAATGGTGTTCTTCATTGGATTGCTACTGATCCTCGTACTGGACTCGAATCTAGTGTTATTGTTTGTTTTGATATTTCTGATGAGACATTCCATGATATACCATTTCCTTACAGCAATGCAAATGAGAATGAGGACCCTTCCATGTTAGATTTGGGAGTTTGGGAATGGAAACTTTGCCTACTTCATGAGAATCTCATAGACGGGGATCCTTATAGATGTACGCACATTGATGTGTGGATTATGATGGATAACAAGTGGAGTAAGCATTTGAAGATTACTGCGCATATGACAGACATGTATTATAGAAGACCTATTCAAACTTTACAGAATGGTACTGAGATCCTATTTGAAGGTGGATCAAGGGGGGGAAGAGGTCATTGATTTGATATCATATGTCCCTAACCTTGAAAGAGCTAGAACTCTGAAGATACATGGTTTCCCAGATAAATCTGAAGTGGAGAGTTATATTGAGACCTTAGTAGCACTCAGCTCCGGTACTTATGTGGGGCAATAACAAAAATAGTAACAAATAAGTAAAAACAGAAAAGAGAAGAACTGATAATAGTGTCAATCTTTGTTATGTTTTTGCGCTAAAGAAATGGAAGCGGAAATGGCTCAGTGCGGGATATGATTTGTTATAGAAGCCTGATATAGGGGCTCCCACATCAATAGAGGGGCTCCTAGTTGAGCCAAGGTGACTCAATTTTACGATAAGGGATGTCCTAGGGGTAAAGTTAAATATCAATTTTACCCTTTACCTAATAAAAAAAAGACAAATTTATCCTTTAATTAAAAATTTTCAATCTCCTCCATATCTTCTCCTTCTCCATTTTAATCAAATTTCCCAATCGAATCAAAATTTTATCGCCGATTAAATCCTAATTTCGTGATGAAGAATACTAATAAATGTGTAGAAAGTAGTAGTGA
>JAJJMC010020972.1:195384-236010 GCA_023531435.1 Papaver californicum | reverse complement strand
AACTTATGCATGGATGTTTGTTTACCCATAAAGGCCAGAATTAGGGCAAGATGTCTCAGTTGACACTCTGCAGTGTGTCATAGCCCATAATTAAATTCGGTATTAATACTAAAATATTTAGGATCTCCATGCTATGTTTGCCTGGGGCATCGTCAAGGGGCCTCGGTGTGGCACATTTTGCCTAGGAATCTAGAAATATGGTGCCACTTTGATTTACTTTAGTTATATTATATGGTACTAGCTTTGTTATATGAGTTAGTTACTTAGATAATGGAAGTAAATTTTACTGAACTGCATAGAAAAAGAAGCCTAATTTAGGGGCTCCCACATTTATAGAGGGGCTTTAAGGTGACCTAAAAATTGGTTAAGGGGTGTCCTAGGGGTTAGTGTTGGATCTAGGTGCGGTTCGCTCAGTTAGTTGGGAGGAATGTCAATTTTACCCTTCTATCAATTAAAACCTAAACAACATACATACATTAATCATTTCATCAAACTCTCAAATCCTCTCTCAAAACCTCTCAAAACCCAACCGTAAACCAATTTCCATTTTTTCTCCATCGAAATTCCTTGTCGATTAATAGTCGATTCGAAAAATTATTCGTCGATTAAACTCAACAATTCGTGATGAAAAATCATACTAAAGGTGTAGAAGGTAATAGTGATGCCAATCAACATTCCTCTTTTCAACCTAATCAAGAGATTGAAGAAGAAATCGGTGGTCAAAATCAAAATCAATCACCAAACAACAAACAATGATGTATCTAAGGTATTGAACAAAACCCATGTTATTTTTAGAACTTCTAATTCATTGATTGGCATGTTTGATTGTGAATTTTTTTTAAAAAAATTGGTTACAGAAGCTTTTACGGTTGGGTTCGTGTGGAAAACCCAACCGTAAATATTTTGTTCTTCATTTTAGGGTTAGGTTTTCTTCAATACCCAACTCTAAAATAAAGGGTAGGAGATGAAGAGAGAATGTTACGGTTGGGTTTGATTTGAACCCAACCGTTTTTATTTGAATTTTACGGTTGGGTTTTTGACACAACCCAACCCGTAAACAAGTGTGCATAAATTTTTTTACTTGAATTTTGCGGTTGGTTTTTCCTCAAAACCCAACCGTAAACAAGTGTGCACAAAATTTTTTACTTGCGGTTTACGGTTGGGTTTGTCTCAACACCCAACCGTAAACAAGTGTGTGCATTTTTGTTACATGCATTTTACGGTTGGGTTTTTCTCAAAACCTAACCGTAAACGCGTGACAATTTTTTTACTTGACTTTTACGGTTGGGTTTTGAGAAAAACCCAACCGTAAATAATCATGTGTAGTCAAAAAAAATTGTTGAGGATTATTTACGGTTGGGTTGGAGTGTCAATTCCCAACCGTAAAATAGTCTGAATTTTCAAATTGAAGTTGTTTGAGTCGAATTGCTTGGAAATTATCTAACTTGTATTGGTTGTATGTCGTAGGAAACATAAGAAGAATATGGGTAATAATTTAACACCTATTTCTCACATCCAACCCCTCGCCACAGAGCTCATTTAGGGGTAGCGAATAGAGGCGTGAGAAAGAGCCATAAGACAACTTTTGAGGTAGGGGTGGTAGTTGTCCTCAACTTGTAGAAAAGGAATATAATGTTTTCCAAGACTTGGAAGATCTACCTGTGTTCAGTGGAGTTTCTCTTGTGATTAGAGAACCACCACAAGAGCAACAATTTGCGGAAGAAGAGACGGACAGAGAACAACATGTCCCTCAAGGCAAAGGTAAAGAAATTGTTGTTGCTTCTGCCGAACCTCAACTGAAGCAAAAAAAAACAACAAAGAAGTAGGCAGAACCAAAATGAAAGCAAATTCTCAAATGAAAAGACGTGGTGTGGCCTAAGAAGAGGAATGGAAGACCTTGGGGTGAGGCCCCAGACAGATCTGCAATATTATTTGGTTATCCCCATTCATGGGCTGCCAAAGTTGCTGAGACGAGGGTATTAATCTAAAAATTTCTCTTGTTCTGTTAAATTTTTGTTTGTTAACTTTTTCAAGTTAAAAAAAAATTGTTTTTATTCTTTGTAGAATCATACACATGCGATCAAGAAATTGGTTCGTCAAAGGGATCAACATTTGCCCTTAGCTGAAGAATGTATGGTCGTCCAACTTCTCGTAAATGGTATCGGGTTAGCTCCCGGAATTACCAATTCGATGTTGGAGTATGACAGTGTCACCTGCGCAGGCTTCAGGGAACGTTATTGGCCTGAAACCGATACGTTTCATCTCTCATTCGGCGAGATGACAATAACGCCGGATGATGTGCAATCAATTCTTGGATTAGAGGTTAAAGGTAAATATATGTATGAGGATTTTGACAACAACATGTTATGGAGTGATCTTTGTGCCCTTGTGAAAGATACACTTAGATGGGAGAAAACTGAAGTCGAGTCAGAGTTCCATTTGGCTTGTGGAGATAGACTCAGGAAGGCCCCTAAATTAGGTATAGGTATGAGCAAGAAAATCTTGTTGCGTTCACTGAGGGAGAAGTTTGGAGGAACCCTGCAGTCGGAAAAGGATATGGTCATCATAGATGATACCAGAGCTATGTGAACCGCCAGAGCGTATCTGTTATATATGCCCGACACTATCTTCTTTGTTGACAACTCAGGAAATAGGGTCAACGTTCACTTTCTACAGTGGTTGACGGGTGATCTCCAGAAGACGCATGAGTACTCATGGGGAACTGCCACCCTGGCTTACCTACTTGTTAACCTTAGAAAAACTTCGAGGGTTAGGGGAACTGAGATTGCCGGGAATACCAGTCTTTTTCAGGTAATTTATTGTTTAAATTTCAATGTTTAAATTCATATTTTTTTTGCGCATTATCTTATATTAATATTTATTATCTTCATAGGCATGGGTCTATGATCACTTTCCCAGCCTAGCTCCTAAAACTAAGTTGAGCGGTGATGGTATTGGACCTACAGGAAAGAATTTCATCTTCACCGGTACCCAGGCAAAGCATAAAGAAGTGCTTATAACAAAGATGAGAAGTGAAATTGATGTTTTCACCGTTGAAGATGTTGTTTTTGATCCTTATGTGAAGATTAACATAAAAGATGATGGAGATGTTGAAGATTTACGGAGATTGTCAGACGTGGCAGGCTACAACGACCCTTTGTACCATCCGTTTGGGTTCGTGATGTGCAACCCCCGCCGAACTCTCCGCCTAATTGGATTTGTCCAAACAACGGAAACACACGAAATCATTAAATTGTGTGTGAATGGCTCAATGATCGAATGCCCAAACATCGTGCTCAACTACGACCCAACGCCTTCGGTCGCGGTTTGGAGTAACCGTCATGAACAGGAATACCAACTCCAAAGGATTTCATCGGTGGGCACAAAAGAGGATGAAGAAGATTACTTGGATTGGTATCACCATTTTAGTCATCCAAATATCATCAACATTGATCCTGAAACTATGAAAAAAGTTCAAAGGGGTGAAGGAAACAACGCAGAAGATGGTTTTTGGAAGAAAGCATATTTCAATTTGGTACGTAAATTACTTTTGTTATTAATTTTTTTCAGATTTATTACTAAATACTCAACCAACTTTTATTTTCATATGTAAATAGAAAAATAAGGTGAAAAAGAAAGCACTTGCATTGGCAGACTTTATCACTCCATGCATAAGCAGAGTTGATGTGACGACGTCTGACCAACTGAAGAACATGCAATCCAACATTAGGCAGCTTCATGATGCAGACGAGGATGAGACGGCAAGAAATTTAAAGAGGAGTAGAGCCGCTACAAGAGTCGGTGCTAGAGATGCCACTACTAGACAAAGAGAGTCGCATCTTAGTGAAGAAGAGACACATGATGAAGCCGATTATGTGCAACGTGGTGCTCGTACTCGAGGCAGTAGTGTTGGTGCTCATACTCGTGGTGGTGGTGCTATTGCTCATTCTTGTTATCTTAATATCAAAAAAAGAGTTTGTCAAACTCATCGACCTACTCCTTCTCCCTAACTCTATGTTTATTATAACAATTACGTCAAACTAAGGTTTTGTTTATTTTGTGGGTGAATTACAACTTCAGTGTGAATGTATGAAAAATATTTTATCTTTAAATTTGTCAAGATCATCTTTTATTTACAAATATTTCAAGTTGGAAACCAAGCAAAGTAAAAAGCAAGTAAAAAAAACCCAAAAAAATAAGTTTATGGTTGGGTTTTTCGTTAAAACCCAACCGTAAAACTGCAATATGAAAAATATGACAGTTTTACGGGTGGGTTTTGTCTGAAAATCCAACCGTAAAACTGGCAAATTTTCACGCCAGACTTACGGTTGGGTTTTCACCAAAAAGCCAACCGTAAATATTCATATCAATTTTACGGTTGGATTTTAAGCCAAAACCCAACCATAAATTCTCCTGAATCATTCAAAATTGAATTCTCTAACTTGTTTTTTTTTTTTATTATTTTTGTTTGAATGACACTATTTACCTTCAATCTAGTTAAAATGATTGAATAAGTTTAAAAATTTGATTTTAAAACCCCAATTTGATCTTAAACTCAATGCTCCAAAGGATGTTTTACGGTTGGGTTTTAAGCCAAAACCCAACCGTAAATTCTCCTGGATCATTCAAAAATGGATTCTCTAACTTGTGTTTTTTTCGGTTTATCTTGTTTGAATGACCCAATTTAACTTCAATACAGTGAAAATGATTGAATAAGTTTAAAATTTTGATTTTAAAACTTCAATTTTACCTTAAACTCAATGCTCCAAAGGATTTTTACGGCTGGGTTGGGAAGGCTAAACCCAATCGTAAATGTGTTTGCAGTTTGCACTAACACCACAACTTTTTTTACGGTTGGGTTTTAAGCCAAAACCCAACCGTAAATTCTCTTGGATCATTCAAAATTGGATTTTATAACTTGTGTTTTTTTTTTCGGTTTTTATTTGTTTGAATGACCTAATTTATCTTTAATCTAGTTAAAATGATTGAATAAGTTCAAAATTTTGATTCTGAAACCGAAATTTGACCTTAAACTCAATGCTCCAAAGGATGTTTTACGGTTGGGCTTTAAGCCAAAACCCAACCGTAAATATTTGATGAAACTATAAACTAAAAGGGTTTTACGGTTGGGTTCTTTGGCAAAACCCAACCGTAAATAATCCCTGGATAAGAATATTTTGATATTTTACGGTTGGGTCCGAGCCTAAAACCCAACCATAAAACTGGAACAATTTGGTGTTCGTCCAATGTTCTTCAGTTTACGGTTGGGTTGGGAAGAACACCCAACAGTAAATGGCTTTTACGGTTGGGTTTTCATGTCGAACCCAACCGTAAAATTCTCTGAATAAAAAAAATCATCTTTTGTAACGTAATTTCATCAAATTTGAGCCATAAAAAGACAAAGAGTTGAAGCTAGAGGTATACTCAATGCTACTCTGGTTGATTGAATCAAAATTTAGGTTTTTTTTTAAAAAAAAATACAAAATTATCTTACATTTCTTCTATTTTTTCTTCCCACCAAACAAAAATTCAATTTTTTTTTTTTGAATTCATTTGATTAAGTATAAGATTATTTTTAATTAATCATGATTAACTTAATTTATTAACTTATTAATGTAATTAAGATTAATTAATCAGGGGTTGTTTAGTCATTGTAAAAATATGTTGGGTAAAGGGTTTTTGAATTTTACTTCACAATGACCTTGTTTCGTCTTATTATTGGAGCCCCTCTACAAACGAGGGAACCCCAAAATTAAGCTTCTAGAAAAATATGCTTTTGCTTGTTTTTGTTTTATGCCCTGCACCAGCGAACCCTTGAATTATTATATGATTTATATGCAAGTGTTATCTTTGCTCATAATACCAAACCCTATGAGCCTCATTCGTATTATACAGAAAATGAAAACTAAGATAAGCAAGCTAGGATAGTGGCAAAGAGAAATGAACTCATCTTATAGCCAATATTGCCCGATAATTACAGTATTCTGATTAGGATCTAAACTTTTCAGATTATTTTATCTTTGATTCATCTATTTGTACAATTGACGAATTTTGATACAGGAAAATAGTGGAGTTGTGGATTTTATAGGGACAAGTGTAAGGTGTTGTAGCTTACCTATAAGTAGAAAGTTCGGCTGAAAAGGATGCAGTTTCATGGGTTGTTGAGAAAATTGGAGAAAGATAGCAAATAAGTGAAGCAGTATGGGTGGTAGACATCATAGGCTATATGTAAAACCAAACCAATATCAATTGGACTCTAAATATATGTAGTGAAATAAGGTTACATTACAGAGGGGCAATGATTGAGAAGGTCAATTTTTGGCCACCACGAAGACTTTAGAACAGAGATTGTACAAGGCTTGATTGTTTGAAGTAGATGATACATCAACTTTCTTTGAGTATATATTTTTTATTTCTTTTCAAAGAAATAAAAAATATATACTCTCTTTGTCTAGTTTTATTAGTCCACAAAGTCAAAATATTAAGGAGACCGAAGTAATATCCAAATTTATCCCTATTAAATGCTACATTGTTACTAAAAATAAAAATAAACATGTGTAGTATATAAAAAAAATATTCTCCCTCTGTTTTTGGAAAAAAGAGTTACTATCACTTTTTCAATTTGACCTATTTTTAGACTAAAATGAAAAAATGATAGTAACTCTTTTCCAGAAAGGGAGGTAGTATTTGGTAATTTTATTATTTTTAAAAATATTTAAAAGAAGATTAAGAAAAATATCTTTAGTTATAATTTTTTTTCTTTGCATATCTTTAGTTATAAATATTTTTTCTTTGAAAAAGGAATGAAGATAGATAGGAAAGATATTAAATGAATTTGTTTCTTTATTTACAAAGATACAGTTTAAGATTTTAGTTCGGATTATATTCAAAATAATTTTATAATTTAAAAAATTAAAGATATATTTGATAATTTGATAAAAAAGCACGACTATAAAGATAAATTGACAACTTCTTTTAAATAAACAAAAATAGAATATATGACTTATAAAAAAAAACAGGGGGAGTAGTATTTGAAGTTTTTTTTCTTTTGAGCATCTTTTGGGAGGTTTTTTTTTGGTCTAATTCAGGCTTAAATGTAATAACTTTTCCTACATAGCTGTATATAAATAATTCATACAAAAATAGTTAAGGGGACATATAGAGATGGTAACGATTATACATATTTGGTCGTGTTTTTAGTCTGAAGAATTATTAAAAATTATACTCTTTTTATTTCAGTAAAAAATATTACTATCACTTTTTTATTTTGGTCTATTTTTAGGATAAAATGAAAAAGTGATAATAATATTTTTGCTGAAATGGAAGAAATATTAATTTAATCATATTGAAATCGTCATTAAAATATATAATATATATTAGTATTTTTTGAACTAAAAACACATATGATGAATTTTTTTAAGAAATAATACGTATTTGATTAAAATCAAAGAATCTCAAAATTTAAACGGATAAATAAAACCGGAAACAGAAGAAATTGCAACAAAGAAAACACCGAAAATGAATAAAAAACTGGGGTATACAATAGTTTGATATTTTAATGGGGTAAGAGCATCTGCAGCGGCTCGACTAAACGACTGACTATCGATTAAAAGTAATCATTAGTCGTCAAAAACGACTATTAGCCGTGCGATGACTTTTAGTTTATAATCGACGGATCATACTGTTCAAGATCAATAGTAATCGCTCGTCGACGACTAAAATTTATAATCAAGCGAGGTCCCAGGAGTTCGTTTGGACTCAAGCGGTGTCCCAGGATTCCGTTTAAAAACACGGGCGAGGTGTTATGAGCTCGCCAGCCGAAGCGAGAGGCTGGGTCTTCGCTTGCACATGCGAGACTCTAGAGTACCGCTTGCATCCAAGCAAAAACTTAGAATTTCACCCACTGTGAGCGAAAATCTAGAAGTTCGCCTAAACCCATGCGAGCTCACAGAGGCTCGCCTGGTTATAAGTGATACTCCATGTCCTCGCCTGGTATCAAGCGGTACTCCAACAGCTCGTCTAGTCCAATTTTTTTTTTAAATTTAACCGTTTTGTTACCGTTGTTAATTGTTACCGTTGATGATACAACTATAAATAAATGAATTCTTATTTATTATTCTCATTTGAAATCCAACTCTTTTACATTTCAGAGGTAATTTTTAATCGCTTATTTTCATGTATTAATGGGTTACGGAAATTTTAGGATTAATGCGGATCATTTTACTCTAGAAGAAGATTTATCCATATGTCGAAACATACTGTTACATTATCCGGCAAGGGGTCATGAACGTCGGATGAATGGTTCTATGAGCATGCAATGGTTATAAGATACACATTCCAACTTTTGTAACGAAACCGGTAATCCCAACAACCGGAACAGAGCAGGTATTTTTTGTCGATATGTACAAATCACAAAGGAAGTACTAGAATTTTCTTCTTTAACCGCTAAAGTGAATGAAAGAAGAATTAGGAATGAAAATGATGATGAAGTTGTTGCTAGATCTCTGGAGGAATGGACAAGATGGAAACATTCAGATTTCAAGTACAAACCCCATTTCGAGATCCTAAGAGTGATGGAAGAATTCAATCCTTTTGTGTTGATTATCCTCCCAGGAAGTGAAGAACGTCCTCCCCTTCGTCCTACAAGCCAATGCTTAAGGTTTTATAATAGGTTTCCTTAAGTAATTAATTGTAATCTAATAATTTATTATATTTCATTTCCTTTATTATATACCTTTGGATTTAATGAAATGATTTATAAAAAAAGTTACTTCCGGTTACAACGATTGAGACGCTGAAATTTTGAAAATCAACACAACATCCACCAAACTCTGAAAAAAGATACAAAAAAAAAAAACCACGATGGAGAAAGTGAGGAGTTACTTCCGGTTACATTTTGGACTTCATGAACTCGTAGCTTTCTACAAATGTGAATTCTTCTCCTTTTTCCCGATAGTAGTTCATTTTTGCGACTTCCTCCTATACAATCATATGAAAAAATCACATAATGCGTCAATTTAACTTTGTTGTTATTGTTAGACCAAAAAACTGAGAAACAAAAGATACTTACAAATTGTTGGATCGACAACCCTAAATGGGTGGGGTTAAAGATCCGTTGTTGTATAGCTATATAATCAGCTATTCCAATTCGGATAAGTTGGTATCTATCATGAATTTCTTCAAGAGATCTATCATTTGGATTTCCATATTGCTGAGCATATTGGATGTGGATCCTACCCCAAAAGGTTTCCGATGCAACCATTCCATCTATGACATCTTGACGTAGGGTTTTGTTATACCAGGTTTGGGTTATAGCCAAGTCTTCTGCTAAATCAAATGTTGCCATGGAATTTGTTGAGTGTATGAAACTAGTGTATGTGATATTTTATAGATAACACACTTGTATTTATAGGATATATAGAGACACTTAACAGCTAGTATTTTCAAAAACTTACTACTATGCATTATTTCTCTCTATCCTATAGAATTGGCCAAGGAAAAAAATGATCAAACAAATGGTACCAATAGATTCAAATACTACTATTCAAATGAGTGTGTAATTTATAGGACACTGACATAAACGAAAAAGTTAAAAAAAAAAAAGAGTATTGCTTTAACACTACAAATCAAAAACCTATTGTTCCAAAAGTATTTTGAAAATACAATTCATATCTAAAAAATGTAATCTTTAATCAGTGGTGGATCTTGGTGGGATAAACGGTTGCAAAGATGGTATGACATTTTGCATATCTGATCCAATTGTTGATGAAAAGCCCTGGACCATTGTCTGAGCAAATGTGGCAAACCCAAGCGGTTGTTGTTGACGATAATGATTAAGTTGCATGTTCAACAAGGCATTCTCACTTCAGAGGTTGTTGTTTTCAGCCTCTTTGGTAGTAATGTACTCCCACCGCTCCTTAGTTTCAGCTAACGTAAAATGACGCATCTCTTGCGTAAAATCAGACAATTCTTGGGAAAAATTATATGCCGCGACCTGGGATGAAAAAAAAATAGATTACCTATTGAACCAAATTTATGTACTAAATTCAAACAATTTTTGTTGAATACTTACGTATGGTAGTTTTTGTGGCGGAGGAAGTGGTACATGTTCACGAGGCCGTTGGATGGTTTGTTTGATAAGGCCACCACCAATACCGTACGTCTCAACCTCCCAATCAACTTCCATGACATATTTGTAAATATTAGTAACATGTCGCCAATATTCATAATACCCTTCGTAGTCCACGACACGTACAAATTCACTAGCATCGACCGACTGGATCACAAACATGTCCTCAATCTCGTCGGCGGTGAAGTTGGAAATACTGCTGGGGGGGGGGGGGTGGTGTAGGAACACCCCACGTTGGGTTGTTCTGCCTCCAACAACGATCTCCGAGATACATGTTGTGCTTTATCCAAGAAATGTACAATAAATAAATACCTATCTGATAACCAAAATAAAATTGAAAAAAAAAAACGAAATATGTCTAAATTATTTAAAAACTCACGGTGTCTAGCCAAGAGAATGTAACCCTTTTCCCGGAGAGCTCAACCGCTTTGCTTGCGATATGTTCTGGCAGATAGTGAATTGCATTTAACCACGGTTGCCAGGTCAATGAGTTAGCAGACAACAAGTTCAGTTCAGTCCTTGACCAAACAATGTCAATCCCCTTCCTCCGGCTACACAACCACCGTCGACATCTAGGCCATTCATTTTCAATTTCAGGTGCAGGGTTATTTGGACGACGAATGCCCAGATATTCGTACCCCTAAAACTGCAATATCAATATAACCATTCGAATAAACAACTTAGTAACAAAATTTAATTTAAAAGAATTCTAAATAACAATAAATAATTTACCTCCAAAATCTGGAAGGGACCGGACAATGACTTTTGACCCCTAGAAGCTAATGCGAGACCTGAATACAATCTATAAAATGCAGGAGCACCCCAATCGTACTGGTCAACGGCGTTTAGATCCGCAAACACAGCTAACCATCCAGCATCGATATATATCTTGGCATTTGGGTAAAAGAAATGCTCCAGAACATACATAAAGAAAGCTCTTGCAACTCTTTGAGCAATATCCCCATCAGTGTTAGAGATAATCAAAACATCTTTACGAAAAAATTGGGTCAAAAAATTTATTGTTATTGCATCAGAAACCCACTCATGCCCAATCCCTCGTCTTTTATACACCGCAAAATCGTTGATTTCATGAAAAATAAACTTTTTCACATATTCAAATTTATACTTCGCCGGGTCATACGAAACAGATCGGCCAACACCGATACTTAGGCCAGTCAACATTACCCAATCAAGGGGAGTGAACCCAAGCTCCCCAAACGAGAAGTGGAACATGTTTGTCGTATCCCAAAACCGTTCCACAATAGAGTCAATAAGAGCATGGGATGAATCTACTAGGGGTAGTGACAGTAATCGGCCCCATCCTCCCCTATCAATTACATATTTCACCGTACCCGCATGTTCAGCAATTTGTTTGTAGACCTTAATGACGGATTTTAAAGAACCACGATGGTCAAACCTGAAAGTGTAGTCGGTTGAATATGTACAATTCGTCGACATGTGCTCCTCCGTATCTTCCACAACGGTGTAGTGCTCAATCCCGGGGACATTCACCGTTTCTGGTCCAATACAACCAGGTTCCGAATCCTCGATGATTTTGGCTTTTTTGGCCGTCTTTTTTCTCCCAACCCATCTGGACGTCATATTGCTCGACATCTGACCAAACCAATTCATATAACATTGTCAAATCAATAGTAAATCACCATAATTTATTAATAATTATAAAAAAATAATCATATGTACAAACATTCTAATAAAACTAAATTCATCATTAACAAAATACAACAATTTCAACTGTAAATTTCCAATCACATATTAACCCAATATCATTAAAAATACCCTAATGCAAATACTTCCTTATGTGTTTTAATTTAAAAACTGTAAATTCCCAATTTTTCTAGACAACCTACTCAATTCAACAAAAATTTAACCATAACCCCACTAAAATTAAACAATAACTTCATCAATTATGGGTTCAATTTAACAAATATCAACAAATTTTTATACCCAATTTATAACTTTCATAAACCCTAAATTTTCCCCCAATTTCTTAATTACATCATAACAATCACAATTCGATAATCAATTTATAACATAATAATTACATGGTTTAGCATACAACATTTACAAAAATTAAACTAAAAAATCATCAAAATAATTTACAAACATAAATTAACTCAATACTCATTTTTTATATAAAAATACCTTGATTTCGCTTGGGAAAATCTTGAGCGAAGTATGAAAATGAGGTAAATGAGACTTTGGGTCTCCGTTAGTGAAGTTGAAGTTGGGAGGAGTTGGGATGAACTTTCGGCAGTTTGTGCAGCTGGCTACAGGAGGAAGAGAAGAAAATGTGACGAAGAGAAGAGAAATTAGGGTTAAAACAGTGGACGAGCTCCTAGAAGCTCGCCTATAAACCCAAGCGAGGTGTTGGAGTACCGCCCGTACATTTGAATCACACAAACTACTAGCACAACCACCAGTTTCTCGAGCGAAGGGCTGGAAGTTCGCTTGGTCAGGTGGAGTCTTGGAAGCTCGTTTGGGTGTGGGCGAAAGTCTAGAAGTTCGCCTGAGCCAAGCGGTACTCTGGAACCTCGTCTGGTCCAAACGAGCTCTCAGGATCGCGTTCGTGTTCTCGAGCGAGCTCCTAGCATTTCGCTCTGCTGTAAACGACCCTCCAACCAATCACTTGACCAAACACGGCCATTCTTTCAACGTATTAAAGACCAAAAACTTTAATCTTTGATTTTGGTCGCGCCGCTGCAGATGCCCTAAAAAGATTAAATAAAAGGGTATAAAGATAAAGGGGTACATTAATAAGTTTGGGGTATATAAAAGAACTCTCTTATTAGTCTACTACAATCATTTCCCCGTTATTATAATGACAACACTACAATAATGGCCATTCTTTTTATTTAATAATGGCCATGGTAAAACCGATCAATAAATAAAAAGATGTCGGCAATGATAACATATGACATATCCGTGATCAGGATCCCGTTTAGTTTAGTGGTATATGTAGGTCCAGCCGTAATTGACTATTCTGTTTACCTCGTCAAAGTCTCCCTTTGTCTACATTCGCAGCCAATAATTCAGAGACCAACCTGGTTTTAACTGTAGCCAATGAATTAAGGCCGATTTAAGTCTCTCTATCTCAGTTCCTACTGATACAGTCCTCTCTCATTACTCCTCTCCCAACTCCCAAATTCACAGCTGATTTGTTATAATTAGTTCAGACACATGTCCATGCAGTATTAGAGACATTAGTCAAATGTCAAATGTCACAGTCAATAGTTAGTCTACAGTTAGTCAATTGTAAGTGAGTCATATAAAAAGGGAAAAACTCATCAGATTTTTGGAATAAAGAATATAAAAACTTTTATCATTACTTTCCCATTTACTCCATTATCATCGTATCAGAGCACAGTGTGTTGGGAAATCAATAATGAAAATCAGATTTGAAATTTAAAATCATCTTGATAAAATCAATTTCATTCTTGATCTACTCATCTTCATCGGTTTAATTTGGGGAATAATCAACATTTGTTTCTGTCAACAAAATGCATTAAACTCAATCTTGGTTTGTTCATCGATTAATGAAGTTTCTTGGAACTGATTGAAGTTTGTATAGATCTAAACGATCATTACTGTTAATATCTTGGAAGAGTAAGAATTCATCATCGGAAGAAGGAATAGTTAGTAATCAACACAGCCTTCAAGATCAGTATAATCAACGCAGGAATTAAGATTCATTTCATCATCGGAAGAAGAAACAATTAGTACTCAACTCATTCTTCAAGATTAGAGTAATCAATACAGTCTTTAAAATCAAGAATGGTTAATATTGACTACTATAAAATGGAAAATCAGAGACACAGGTAATTTTTCTTTTCAACTTTGTAGCTTCTTTGTAACAAAAGAAATCATTCAATACCTATTACAAATGACTCAAGCAACAACTGAATCAACATCTGAACTTCTGTTATATCTTTCAACATTTCAATCTCTCATTATTCAATCAAACACCTGAATCCAGTGTATGCCTACTATTAGAAGTATGTCAAATAGAACAGAAGCTTGGAACACAATTTCTCAATCATCTGAGCCTGATTTTTCAACTTTATTCACACTTCCATTTACAAATATCACTAACTTTGTATCAATCAAGCTAGATTCAACAAACTTTCTTCTCTGGAAAGATCAGTTTGAATCAATCTTGATTACCACAGATCTTTATGGATATGTTAGTGGAGAAGTGCAAGAACCAGATAAAGAAATAGTGAATGATGGAGTACAAGCATCAAATCCCAGATGGGTTCATTGGAGAAAAGTAGATAGATTTGTTGTTAGTTGTTTAAAAGCAACTCTATCATCAACAGTATCAGGAGATGTCCTTGGTCTGTCTACTGCAAGAGAGATCTGGAAATTTCTAGAGACAACTTTCAAACAAAATTTACAGCTCGTAGAGGCATGCTGAGAAATCAGTTGAACAACATTAAAAGGGGAAATCAAACAGTCACAGTTTACTTGCAACAGATAAAGACTATCTCAGACTCATTAGCAGCTATTGGAGATAAGATCAGTGATGAAGATCTTACAATGCAAGTGTTGAATGGTCTTGGAAGAGAGTATGATAATTTTGTAGTCTCTGTATACAATAGAGACTCATCATATCATTTCTCAGAACTAAAGGCCAGGTTATTAAGTCATGAACAATGGCTACAGGAACAAAATATGACTTCAACAGAGTTCTTAGATTCACCAAATTCATCAATTTTCTACACAAGAAATGTAAGTCAAGGATCAAGAACTGGAGGAAATAATTTTAGAAGATACAGAAACAACAGGAGTACATCTGCAAACTCATACACATCATCATCCAACTCTTCATTACCAAGATCTGTACCAATATCTCATTCTACTGGAGATGGAAGAACACAAAGAGATTATTCAACTGTACAGTGTCAGATATGCAGAAAGAATGGTCACTATGCCAACAAATGTTATTTCAGATATAGTTCTCCAAAGAACAACAGAGGTCAGAGTTCTAGAGATGATATACATGGGATACAGAAAGGATTTTCAACTATGACTGTTCAAGAATCTGATATGTTGGATGAGCATCAAAAGACTACTTGGTTGCTGGATAGCGGGGCTACTTCTCATATGACTGGAGATGAAGGTATCCTACATCAACCATCTCCTTATACTAGCAAGGAGAAGGTAATGGTAGGAACAGGTAATACAATCCCTATTCAATCTTCTGGAACTTCTTTTCTGCAAACACAACAAACTAGACTTAGGCTGAACACAGTTCTAGTGGTACCAGATATCAAACAAAACCTACTGTCAGTAGCTCAGTTTACTAAGGATAATAGGTGTTATTTTGTGTTAGATCCATTTGGTTTTGAGATTAGAAGCCTGTCTGATGGTACTTTGTTAGCTAATGGTTCAGTAGAAAATAATCTCTATCCAATTTACTATATTCACAATCATTATCAACTAGCCTGTAGTTCTTCTACTATACAGTCATCTACTTCTATGTGGCATAATAGATTAGGACATCCATCATCTGAAATCTTGAATATTCTACACTCAAAAAGTCAAATTCATATACCTTCAGTTAAGCCAATTCAAAAATCACTCTGTCATTCATGCCAATTGGCAAAGAGTAAAAGACTTCCTTTTCAGTTGTCTACATCACATGCAACTTCTCCTCTATTTTTAATCCACTATGATGTTTGGGGTCCTACTCCTGTTTCATCATTAGCAGGTTTCCGATACTATATAGTTTTCATTGATGACCTAGATATCACTGGATATATCCTCTGACTTTCAAAACTGATGCCTTATCTTGTTTTTCTCACTTCAAACAAATAACTGAGAATCAATTTTCAACATTAATCAAAAATTTTCAAGTAGATGGAGCTTCTGAGTTAGTAAAAGGTATCTTTAGGAATTTTCTAGATACACATGGCATTTCTGTTAGAATTTCATGTCCAAAAACCCCAGAACAGAATGGTGTGGATGAGAGAAAACACAGACACATCACTGAAATGGGTACTCTGTTATTTCAATCATCAAGTCCAAAAGAGTTATGATATGATGCTTTTCAAACAACAACTTTTCTGATTAATAGAACTCCAACCAAACTATTACACTTTAAGTCTCCTTATGAAGTGTTGTATAAATCCATACCAGATTATTCGATTCTGAAAGTTTTTGGTTCCATTTGTTATCCATTTTTAGGACATTCCAGAAAAGATAAATTATCTCCTAAATCAGTGAAGTGTGTCTTTATAGGATATAGTATGACACACAAAGGATACAAGTGCTATAATCCTATATCAAGAAAAACACACATATCTAGACATGTGGTATTTGATGAAGAAAATTTCTTTTTTAAACCTCCTAATATTCTATCTACTTCTGAGACACCTTCAGAGGTTTCTGAATCATCAACTGTTTCTACTTCTGTTCAACAACCTCAGATCAGAGTTGTTACTAGATCTCAAACAGGCATAGTAAAACCAAAAATGTTTCAAGATTATGCTCTTTTAACTTCTGTTCCTTCTTCAGAATCTGTTAAACATCCAATTTCAAGAGTATTCCATTCTTATTTAGTGTCTACTGATGAACCAAAGAGCTATCAGGCAGCTTCTAAAATACCAGAATGGGTAGAATCAATGAAAAAGGAATTTGATGCCTGTGTACAGAATGACATATGGGAGTATGTCCCACATGAACCATGGATGAATATACTAGGTTGCAAGTGGGTCTATAAAGTGAAACTCAAGGCAGATGGAACAATAGAAAGGTACAAGTCGAGATTAGTAGCACATGGATACAATCAAGTAGAAGGGATAGACTTTACTGAAACGTTTAGTCCAGTAGTTAAGTTTGCTACCATTAGGACAGTTCTTACAATCTGTTTATCTAGAAATTGGCCAGTAAAACAGTTAGATGTATCTAATGCTTTTTTATATGGATATCTAGAAGAGCCAGTATACATGACACAGCCTAAAGGTTTCATTAATTCAACATATCCATCATATGTATGCAAACTTAAGAAAAGCTTATACGGCCTAAAACAGGCTCCAAGAGCATTGTTTCAGACATTTAGTATTTTCCTGCAAGCTTATGGTTTTCAAAAATCAGTAGTTGATAATTCTTTGTTCATCTACAAATTGGGTTTAGATATGTTATTTTTACTTGTATATGTGGATGATATATTGCTTACTGGTAGTTCAGAAAGATTAATGGATGAGTTGGTAAAAGCTTTGCATAACAGATTTGCAATGAGGGAGTTAGGAGATCTAAGTTATTTTCTGGGGATTGAGGTACAAAGAACAGGGGACACAGTGGTGCTAACTCAGAAAAAGTACACATTAGAATTGTTAGTAAAGGCAAATATGTTAGAATGTAAACCTTGTTCAACACCAGTGGCAAAGGCAAATAGAGTATCAGTAAAAGATGGAATAGCTTTATCAGATCCAACTTCTTACAGGAATCTAGTAGGCAGTCTACAGTATCTTACTAATACAAGGCCAGACATTAGCTTTGCAGTTACATACGTCTCACAGTTTATGCAATCTCCAACAGATACTCATTTGTCGTTAGTTAAACAGATTCTGCGATATTTGAAAGGTAGTCTAGGAGCAGGAATCACACTTAGAGCAGGAAATTTACAAAAACTATTTGCATACACAGACTAAGACTGGGCAGGATATCCAGATACTAGAAGGTCAACATCGGGATATGTAGTGATTTTAGGTACTTCTGTTATTACATGGTCTTCTAAAAAGCAACCAACAGTATCTAAATCTTCTGCAGAAGCAGAATATAAATGTCTAACAGTGGCAGCAACTGAATTACAATGGGTTTCTTATCTAGTAGCAGAGCTTGATTTGTCATTACAGGGGCCTGTACACTTGTATTGTGATAACACAAGTGCGATCTCATTAGCAACTAATCCTGTTTTTCATGCCAGGTCCAAGCACATCGAAATCCATTATCATGCAGTGAGGGAATTGGTGGCGTCAGGCTTTCTTCAACTGCATCATGTACCAAGTGAAGATCAAATTGCTGATTTATTTACTAAAGGATTATGCTATCCTTTATTTTCAAAATTGATACACAAATTATATTATAATATACCAAGCACAGAAAACTATAATGCTGCTGATACAGAAGTGACATAGTAAATAATGTTCAAACTGTTTGTTACACTCACAACTCAGTTTGAAGGGGAGTATTAGAGACATTAGTCAAATGTCAAATGTCACAGTCAATAGTTAGTCTACAGTTAGTCAATTGTAAGTGAGTCATATAAAAAGGAAAAAACTCATCAGATTCTTGGAATAAAGAATACAAAAACTTTTATCATTACTTTCCCATTTACTCCATTATCATGCAGAATTAAATGACTCTTCTTCCATCATAGAGAGAGAGGTAGAGAGAACGTAGGGAACACAAAAACAGGATGTTGTTCAGCAAATTCCTCTTCTATATCTTGATTCTTTTCAATCAAACTTTTTCAGCAGTAACATCTAAAGGTTTCACATGTGAAACTAACTCAAAGTGCCAATCCCAAGTTGGTTATTTACCAGGGAACGCTACAACTCTTTCAGAAATTGCAACTCTGTTTGGAGTAAAAGACTTCAATTCTTTACTTGGAGCTAACAATTTACCACTTGATACAACACCAACCAAATCAGTGGCTGTTAACGCGACTATCAAAATTCCGTTCACCTGTTCCTGCAACAACGGAACAGGAATCTCGGACAGAAGTCCGATTTATAACGTAACACCAGACGATTTTCTAGATCGCATCGCGAGGGATATATTTTCATTGCTAATTACGTATCAAGAAATTGCAGCCGTTAATAAAATTAGTAATCCTAATTTAATTGACGATGGTCAATCACTGTGGATCCCGCTGCCGTGTAGCTGTGATAATTTGGATGGAAATCAAGTCGATCACTATGCACATGTGGTGCGGCTTACTCACGGTAACGGAGATGTGGAATCATTGGATATGATTGCGAGGGAGCTAGGGGTTACAGTTGAGAGTATATTGAAACTTAATGGTGGCATCGAAGAGCCTAATGCTGAAACAGTTATTGATGTTCCGTTAAGAGGTTAGTTACTACTCATCATTAATCTAGCATGCGCAGACTGTGTAAAAATATAAATTGGTGGCAGAGTCAGTATAAGCAGCTGGCTTCCAAACCAATGAAAGGCGGTAATGATGCAACTTGATAAAAACATGGAGAAAAAAAATGACTGTCATATTAAATACTAGTACAAATCAAGCTTTGCAAAATATGCAAGTTGCATAACTTGGTAGTGTTTTTATTGTGCAATGCAGCTTGTAAGTCTACGGTAAGCAATACATCTGCGGATTATCCGTTGTTTGTCCCGAATGGGACTTACACTCTTACTGCCAACAACTGTATCAAGTGCAAGTGTGACTACATCAACAAAAATTCCACGTAATTCTTTCTCATTGCCCGGCAAAATAAACGGTGTAATTCTCTCTGTCTCCTATATATTTCAGTTACTTGGTAATGTTAACATTAATTATGCTGAATTTAGATTGCATTGTGAGCCATCTCCTCCAGAGGTCAAAGTTCAGAATTGGCAACAATGTCCTTCTGTCCGATGCATAGGCAGTGGAGTCGAAGCCAGCCGACCGAGTTATGCGCTCGGGCAAAGATCTTACATAGACAACACTGGTTGTAATGAAACTAGATGTGCATACACTGGATACGACAATCGGTCTAGGGCAATCTCTGCATCCCTAGTCAACGGATCCATATGCCCTGGTGAGTACCACTACCACATGCTCTAACTTATTCCTAAGATAATTGCTACGCCGCCTAAGACAATTGCTCTGCCACCTTTAGAGGATCAGAACCCCGATTATCTCATCAAACCTCTCAAATTTATGTTTACAAGTGTGCATGCATTTTGTTAAATATGTAATTTTTTGTATTGTTTTTTTTATCAGTTTTTAATGTTAAAATTGTAACGCTAAAATTTGAGATTGCTCGTTTATATCACACAGACGTCACTCCATTAGCCTCTTCTCCTCTCAAACCACCGACGTCGTCAACAAATGCAACTACACCAAAGTGTACGTAGTACTTCTTTTTTATTTGAGCTTTTCAGCTCAAGAGGAAAACAAGCAAACAATTCATAGATTTGATTTCAATTCATTCTAGTAACAATCAAACTTGAAGAGTTCAATTTGGGTATTGAAGTACTCCATTATACGCTGCTCGTAATTGAAAAATGACTGAATTCGTGCAGCAAAGGGAAAGAACTTATTCATACTTGCTATTAGCATAGGCCTTCCTTCAGTTATTACAGTACTTTCAGCCATCGCTTTTTGGTTCTTCTGTTTCCGTAGAAAGAAACTGCAGGCGAAGAAGTTTGAAGGCAAGTTGCTATGGCCTCAAACATGATAACTAGTATATGTGCTGCCTCATGTGGTTTCATAACTGTATTCCAAATTAGAGTCTTACTTATTTGATTCATTTTTATTGTTGTGTTCTGCTCATGAAGATGTCGATGATGAGATCCGAAGTGCAGAATCCTTACAATTCGACTTCATAACACTAAGGGCTGCAACAGACAATTTCTCTGAAGCTAATAAACTTGGAGAGGGTGGATTTGGTGCGGTTTATAAGGTACTAAAAGTCTAAAGCATATAAAAGATACATGTGAATTGAATAGGGTATGATTTCTTATAGGTGATGGTTTTTAAAGTTTTCATATTTGTAAGAACTTTTATTCTTTGGCTTCTTTTAATGTTGTCAGGGTACACTTGAGGACAGGCAAGAAATAGCCGTGAAGAGGCTATCAGAAAGCTCATGTCAAATCGAACGAGAGTTCAGGAATGAAGTTATCTTAGTGGCTAAACTTCAACACAGAAATCTTGTAAGGCTTCTTGGTTTCTGTCTAGCTGGTGAAGAAAAATTACTTATCTACGAATATATGCCAAATGCAAGCCTTGATCAATTCATATTCGGTTTGCCTCAATACTCTCTGCCTGCGCACTGTTACTTTGGGCACGTATAGTAATTAGATGCATAGACTGTTCTAAGATTAAAATGAGGGCTTAAATTTTGGCTACTGTGTAGATCCAATCAAGCGCACATTTCTGGTTTGGGAAAGACGAAGCAAGATAATAGAAGGAATAGCAAAAGGCCTCATCTATCTTCACGAGGAGTCGCGATTTAAAATTATCCATCGAGATCTCAAAGCTGGCAATATATTATTAGACCTTCAATTGTCACGGCTAGGCTTTTTGTGGTTGACCAAACTCATGCTAGTACAAACAGAATAGTTGGAACCCAGTAAGTATAAACTTTAAATTATTGTTCAAAACTGCTCCCATGAAATCTTTGAGATTCTTATTTTGTTTGGGTATTATTGGGTTTGCAGTGGCTACATGGCCCCAGAGTATATATTACATGGGCAATTCTCCGCGAAATCAGACGTTTATAGTTTTGGTGTCTTAATTTTAGAGATACTTAGTGGACAGAAAAACAGCCATTTTCAAAATTCGGAAATCGCTCGGGACCTTCTCAGCTATGTGAGTGTCACTAATCTACTTTACTTGTGATAACATGATGATTAACTTAACATGGGACATATTGATGCAGGCATGGAGGCATTGGAAGAACGGATCTGGTTTAGAATTGTTAGATCCAATCGTGAAGGAAACATGTTCGGGAAATGACGCGATGAGATGCATCCTTATTGGGCTATTATGTGTTCAAGAAAATGCTGCGGACAGACCCACAATGCCGAAGGTTTTTCTAATGCTTAGCAGCAACTCTGTCACTCACGGTTTACCTTCACCACCTCCATTTTTTACTAGTCACACTGAAGAGCAAGGAATTATAAAAGACATGTCAACTACTGAATACGCAGCGTTGAGTGTGAATGAAACTTCAATGAGTGAACTGGAGCCTCGTTAAAAATGCGCTACACTAATACATTCGCATATACACAGTACACATCCTGTTCCAAGGTCAATCAGTTACTCCCAACATTTTTATAAAATTAAAATAATTTAGTCAATACTCGTAATAAATTAGAAGGGAACCAAGAGAAGACAATGTTGGTGTCATGAAAACCATAATTTGAAGTTGCTTGTATTCAGGGTTTTTTCTTTCTATATTTATCGATTTAAGCGCGTCTTCTGTGCACATGGTCGTGTTAATCTTCTCTGCAACCATTGTCAATGGATTGAACATAAAAGTCAACATTTCTCAAACATGAATAAACCAAGAAACTGCATATACTAGTATATTATGTGAAGATGACTTAAATAGAGAAAATTGGAAACATGTCCCAAATTACATCCTTCAGTTAGGGATCCGTTAAGTGATGAAAAGTATATGAGACCACACATGTTAAATTCGAACAATAATATTCGTGTTTTATAATTTTGATTCCCACAAGTCTTAAATTTGTAGATTGTCGACATGTGTCATCTACGATCCAACAGTCAATCTTTTTTGAAAATTTTAAAAATATAAAAACCATAATATTCTCAAATTTACCTTATTACCCCTTAGTTTTAAAAACTTTGGAAACTTTTTGCAATTTGCTTCTCTACTGCATTTTTCCTATTTTCTTTTCAGACAAATCTAACTACTCTCTACTCTGCACTCTTGGTCATGTTTCAGCTTGTTAGGGAGACAACAATTCAATGTCTTGTTGCCATGTCAGGGCTCCCCCACACAAGGATTTATCCCATGAGACTGCAGGTTGATATGATTACTGCTTGAGACTTGTAACGTAGTAATTTTGTATCACTCAAAAATGTATAATCCAATGACATTATCTGTTCAGGTGTTACAAGCAATTACAAGTGCTCTTGATGATTCAAAGAGGGCAATTCGTCAAGAAGTTGCTAGGTGTCGTCATGCATGGTAAAGAATTTGTGGTCCTTGTTGTTGTTTTTCTCCTCACTGAGACACTTGTAATTGTCTTAAATAATTCTGATACACTGAAATCTCGACTCCTAAGAAGAGTGTCCTGCTCAATCTCTTCAGAGATAAACATGACCCTCTCCTGGGCTTCATCTGCGTACTTGCGCAACTCCACGTTCTCCATGGCTAGGTCCATTGAAAGTGAAGCATCTGCCACAGAATCTTTCGTCTGAGAATTCCTTGCCTCCCTCACCAACAAAACCAGTCATGGCACCATAAGGTATATCAGACACACAATTTTTTTGGGTGATAACATCATAATATGAACTGGGAATTTGGGTCCACGAAGTTCTCAAAGTCTTCAACCGTGGTTGGGGTGTCAGGATCTAAATCGCGGGATCTGATCTTTGGATTATGAGGAAACACCTGAGATAGTCTCTCAACAACATTTCTTGCAAGTTTTTGTGGCAATTCTGACCCAAATTCTGTTCTTTTCCACTCTCTACTTGAAAGCATAAGATGATTATCTCTGAAGGACTGAGACCTCCCTTTGTCTTTTCTCATATCTGTAGGGGAAACTGGTGCAGTAGCTTGAATTCGTGGAGGTCGTCTACCACCAACTCCAATATTAGATTGGCATCTAAAAGAACTGCTTCTTGTTCTCAAATTCATATCTTGATTCTGTTCCCCATCTATGTAAAGGTCCAAAACATTATTTGAGACATGAACCAGGCACGCAGAATTGGCTTTGAGGAGATCCATGAGTAGAGTCACGTGTCGAGTCAATGGAATTTGATGAACAAGGAGATTCAGCCTTCTGCATACCATATCTCTTCCTAGCAGCAAGACCTTCACCTCTTTTCTCCTTGAATTGCCTATCCGGGGTAAGGGAACGACAACTGATACAAATACAACCAAAGAAACATATGCAAATCCTCCAGTAATGTTCTGATCATTCAAAGGCAAACATCCCCAAGAAAAGAAAATTGAACCAACAATTATAGCAAACAGCTTTTAGTGGAGTTCAAAGTGTTAGAATAGTGTAACTTATGGTGAGAATGAAAAAGATTTCCCTTACATATCTTTCTCAGTATATAAGACTCACAATTTTTTTTGCATCATTCCATCATTAAAAACATCCAAATAAAAAGAAAATATATTTTGTTAAGTTAGAAAAAAAATACCCAACTAAAATATCATCAGATTGAGCATGAATATTCCTGTTATTCGTAGGAGATTCAGTGCATGATGCGGATGAAAATGAAAGGCTCCTTCTAAGGCCTGTACATGGAGACAAATTTTGTCTTTCTGGGATTTGTTTTAGAGGTTTGCTGAGTTGAATGTTGTCTCCAAATTTAAAAGGTGCTTCCCAATACACCTCCTCATTATCAGGTGGTGCAGGGGGAAGAGCTCGTTCGTTGATTACGTTGCTGGAAAACAGAAGAAATGACTATCTTTTGTCTATTTTTAAAACCACATTTGGAGGCAAAAGATGCAATCGCAGGGGATATGAGCCATACCAGCATTTCCAGACTTCTGCAGTGACGGAAGAGCAGGCAATGACATCTCTGTGAAATTTGAAGAGCAATCAGTTACATCATAAATTTGGCTAGTAAAAAAGAAACAAGACTAGCAATCTGCAACAGGTGAAAAATCTTGCATTTGAGGAACCTAGATCACAATTGAATTCACTAGAGTAATAGCACTTTTTTGATGTGATAATAGCACCTAGATAAATTGTTAAGTTAAATCAACAATATTGACTGTTTCACATCAACAAATTGAAAAAGTATGCTTTTGCTTGTTTTCGCTTTATGCCCTGCACCGAGCGACCTTGCAGTCTCATGTAGTTATAGACCTTATGGTTATATGGTTTATATGGAACTATTGATGCAAGTGTTATCTTTGCTTGTGATGGCAAACCCTGTGAACCTCATTCACATCATACAAAGAATGAAAACTAAGATCAGCAAGATAGGATAGTTAGTGGTAGGGAGAAATAAGGTCATCCCTGGTGGGAAAAACAACCTATGGGCAACAGTGCCAGACAATACTACGTATGTGATCGGGATCTAAACTTTTCAGATTCCTTAATTTTTGATGCATCTTTCTGTACATACCATGATTCTGATACATGGAAATAGTAGAATTGTGGATTTTATAGGAACAAGTGTGAAGTGCTACAGCTTAGCTGAAGCAAACTTTGGCTGGAGCGGATGCAGTTTCATGGGTTGCTGAGAAAATTGCAGACTGGTTAATATTCTCTTTTGAAGAAGATATATAACAAAGAATGGAGCAGTATTGGAGGTAGAACTGAACCAGTAACAATAGGACTCCAGATACATGTAGGTGTATTAAATTTAAGAACTAGTCATTTTTGTCGTGCCAGACTTGTGGACTTGTGTCAAATTGTTTATGCTCATGGATAATTCTGCTTTCTCAGTAGTCAGCTCGTAGTAGTAAGATTGTATTAACAGTGTAAGCTATGGTCTGCTGAAACCTAAAGAACATATCTGGGGAGTGAAAAAATGAGGTGTTAGACAGAACGACTCGGGAATTTCGGCATACCCCTGTTCAGAAAACCCTTGTCTTTACCGGCCGACGCCCCATTCTCCTGAAATTTATTCTTCAAGTCTTGAACACTGGGTCTAGGTCCCCGGAAGGTGAATCTAGCCTCTTTCCTGAAAGCGATGCCTTTGGTTCTCGCCTTTTCGTGACGGATCAAGGGGCCTATGCCTTTTGAAATGGGGGTACGCCGTAAACTCTAACTTCAACATTGGAAATTGTGGTTTTTCCCAGTTTCATAAATCATTCCTGGCATTCCAGTTGACAAATTGTGAGAGCTGGTTAATTGATGGTTTTACTTTTCAATATCATAAGTAAATCTTTGTTCAGATCTGTTTATTTATTTTACACAATGGAGTTAGTAGCTTAATTGTTATTTTACAACCTCTGGTAATAAAAACAACAGCTATGGACTAATAGAGTAACGATCCTACCTCTACCTCCGTTACACCACTGCAAGGGTAAAAGGCAGGCAGGAGAAATAGATGGCGGCATGTGAAATTAAAACAAAACCGTGGATACAGACAGGTAGGATATTTATTTTTCTTTTCACTTTTCTTTTTGTATTTTTGGCTAGTTGCAGTGGATTCGTAATCTCTCTCATTTGTGCAGTCTAATTTTTATGGCAAAAGATCTCTTCATTCAATAAAGTACCTCATAATTTGTAGGAGAAAGAATATGATGTTAACAAAAAGCTACTAATTGATATCATAAGCTTAAGCTTTAGACATTTACTAATGGAACCGACTTTTGATCAAAGCAGAAGCAGTGGGGGTCTCTGACAGACAAGAAAAGAAAAACAAAAAATTCAAACAAGTTGTGACTAGTGAGAATCATACATTTAAAGAATCCAACGTGAGTGTATGAATTTTGAAGCTGTGCTTAAGTTGCCAGTAGATTGAAGGACATGTCCAACAAGACGTAGTTTTGAAAGACAGACAAGCAGCAATTGTGCACACTCCCTAGCAAATGACAGACAAGCAGTGATCCTGCGCGCTCCCTAGCGAATGTTTTCGCATGACATTTTTAAATTACATGACTGCGTTATTTGATTTATTTACGGCAGTTATATAACGAGAGACGAGATTCGATTCTTAACCTACGTAGTATTTACAGAATGTCTTATACAATCGTTGAATTTGATCTTTGAAATTGGACCAAAACGTCATTGTGACTTCAGTGGAAAAAAAAGGTGGGTAAGTAGTTTTATTGATCCGATTTAGGAATTTAGTGCATAAGTTTGTTGGTTTTACTAGAGTGGAATTTTGTATTTGTAAGTATGCAGCGTGGATTGTTATTTTGGAGTACCTGCCTTGCTCATGCGATGCCGTGGGGTAGGTAGTATCACCACATGGGTTATTGCTATTAGGGCGTTAGTGTTACATAAATGAATGGAGTCATATGGACTTTCCTTGTTGCAATCCTCATTGGCTTATTGCTTACAAATGGAATATACGTACACACTGAGGTGCTGTCTAAATCAGTGTTTGGAAAACGGGGTTGGAGATGGATCACGACTTATGATTGTGATACTATTCCTACTAGGAAAATAGCCGAAAGATTTGATAATTTTGTGCACATTCCTTTAAAGAGTTAATTTGATATTTTTATTTAATCATTAACTAATTAGCGGATGGTTCTGGTATCATCATGTGTTAAGAATTTTATTTTTTGTTACATAATTCCAAAATTAAATCGAAAGATATGGCTCAATCGTCACATGAACACTCATGTACATAAAATTGGACTCATAAACATCATAAAATATAAAAATACCATATTGACCAAGGGTTTTTTCAAAAGAAATCCCACGTGAGAGAAAACTGTGACGCACCACGTATCCCAATAATTGGTTTGTTTTTCGACCATCATTGGATTCTTTCACAGAATTTTACTCGTTTAATAATGAACCAGAAGTGGAATATCTACTGGTTACCACGGTTAGGGTTGTACATGGTACAACTCATTTGGATTTCTCCTGAATCAGAACCGGAATCATGAGACTCGACTTTCTTATTTATGAAACTGTCCCACACCATTTAATAATGGTTCGGTTTTGAACCAAACCATATCGGTTCGGCTTCAACCGTCGGTTTTCCAAAGCCGACAAAGTTACTTTCTATCATATTAAAAAGAATTTGCTATTACAAAACTTTATTAACAACAAAATGCAGTTTTGAACTATATGACAACCATTCCAACAAAACGAAGAATATTCTAACTCAGAAATTAATTAAAAAAAATAGATATGGATAAAATGAATGGTCTGAATTAAATATTAGAGATAATATCAATGGTTATACATTAACGGTTTTACCAACTGTGTATCGATTCGGTTTTACCCTAAACTAAAACCAAAACTACTAAAACCGGTTTTATGCATTCTTAAAATTATTTCACACCATTATATAAATTGTTCGGTTCGGTATAACGATTTAGCCCAAAAACAATACCGAATGGTTTTTAGAGGAAAAGTTTTACTAAAGCTTTAGCTTCGGTACTTTCACTTTAATATAATAATTATGAGTTAATGATGGGCCGATGCAAAATGCTTTTGAGGGCAGGACCAATGCAAACATACTTTACTCTGGGAAAGTAAAGTATACCCAATCCCGAATATATAACTGCTTTTAATCAAATATGACCACGTAGGGAAGACCACATGTGGGATTTGCTGGGTAAAAATGGTGGTGAGGTTGGTCCATCCCCCCTCCAGCAAATTATTATGTACCTCAATCAAATTACTTTCTCCCATCTAATCAATAATTAAACTAAACACCACTTCCAAACATGTGTATATAACGATTCTCATTCTCAAAATCTTAATAAGAGAATGATGACTCATTTTGTGGAAAAACCAATTTCAAATGAAAGTTAGATAATTGGAATCAAAGTATTTTAGAAGTATTTCAGGTCGCAAAGTATTCCCTCCATTCTTAATATAAAAACAGAGAAATTAAATTTTCTATTCCTCATATATAAGGGGGAAATTAATTATAATGTGGTTGTTTCCATATATATTCTTATTAAAGGAATATAAGTATAAATAAATTTCGTTAATGTTTATAGTAAATTTTAAAAAAAAATACAATACTCCAATATTTTCGTTGATTTGGGATATAAGAAACTCTCAAAATTAAGAGAATCATTAATATGCATGATATTTTTATATTTTTTAAGTAAATATGATTAGTTGTATTGAAATTAGATTAGAGTAAATCAAGTAAAAATAAAAAATTTATATATTTTTTGTCCTTTATATAAAGATGAAATTAAGAAAAATCTCTTAAATTAAAAAATTATTTTAGTTTCCTAAATATTTATCTATTTTTTTATTTTAACCTTTTTGTCATTCTCAATATAATTATCCATATACAATAAATAAGAGTATATAATAAAAAAAATTATTTTGGAAGTTTAAGTTTAACCTACCTAACAGGGTTACAAAAATTTAAAATTTGGACTTTATACAGGGGACGAGGGGTAAAAGAAAAGAAAGAAAAACTCACTTCTTAACCATTCTATGAGGACAGAACGTGTAGGTTTTGTGTTTAAAGAAATACTTAACAAACAATCAGAAAGAACACTATAAAAACCGTTACAAGAAGTGAGATCCAATCTATCCAAATTCGTCCATGCTAGTTTGAGGGAGGCAGCTCCTACCCTAATGTGAGAGATTTAGTATATTTGTTTGGGTCGTTTGGCTAGAATTACTCCTTGGTTTAAACTCAAAAATAACAAAATCTCAGTTTAGGTCAAGGTAGACGTACTACTTCTACTCCTACTTGCATATTTCTTAACTACTTGGTCATAAATCACTCTCCCTTAAGTCAATATATACTTTGGTCTAAAATACACATAACTTACGGAAATTAATATCTTCTTCATTTGTGATTTATGCAGAAACAACAAGTCTTCCGGTCTTTGTGCTGTCATCTCAACTAAGAATAATAATTTCTTTCTCACTTTGAAAACTCTATCCATACTGATTCCTTCATTTCCTTGTTATCTGCTTCTCATTCACACAACCCATCCATTTCCATTAACAAATCCGTCTCACTTTCACTACTCCACCAGTCAAAAAAGCTTCCTATATTCTCATAAACAACACACAAAAACCAAACACACTTGGATTCGTTTCTATTCCATTCTTCTTTTGTTTTTAACTCTTATCAAAGCCCTGATTAATGAATATATTCATTCCACAATCCAAAAAAATAATCACCTAATCCCCTTCTCTTTTGCCCAAAAATATTAAATAAATAAAAAACAGAGTAACTTTAATTTATTTATTCTACATCCCATGAAATGAACAAACAGATTTTTAGCCGTCAGATTATATTACATAACACGTGGCAGTAACCCAAGTGAAGAGCAAACCTCATATTTATTTTGGTGTATTTGTTACAACTACTTCCTTTATTGTTGTGTAGACTTCAAATTAAATTCCCTCTGTTTTCTCCATTTCTCCACACTCTCTCACAGCACTCAAAAGATCCATGAAGATGACGAAAACCCTTTGTCTAGAATTCTAAATCAAGTAAGTTTCAGAAATGGATAATCTCCGTAAGATTTTCTTCATTTTTCTCTCTGTTTTAGCTTTTGCAGAATCTGCTACTAATACTGTGTGTAATAGTAAAGACCAAGAGTTGGTTTTAAAAGCTTTTAGTTCTGTTTCTGGATTCAAAACTTCTGCTTCTTCATCTTCACTGTTTAAATCAACTGATAAGAAGTGTAAAAATCCACCAGTAAAAGAAATAAATCTCTCATCAAGTAATCTGAGTGGAATCGTTTCATGGGGTTTTCTAAGTAAGTTAACTCGGTTAAAATCTATTGATCTTTCTAATAATTCTCTACAAGGCTCTGTTCCTGGTGGGTTTTGGTTGATTCCATCTCTTATTCATGTTAATCTCTCAATGAATCGGTTCGGTGGAAACATTGGGTTTGAATCAGAAATCAGTTCTTCTTCTTCTTCGATTCAAGTATTGGATCTCTCAAATAATAGGTTTACGAATTCATTTCGATTGTTTGGTTTTTCAGAGCTGAAAAGTCTTGATATTTCGCATAATGATTTGAGATTTTTCCCTTCTGGGTTTCAGAGTTTGACTAAACTTGAATATCTTAATCTTTCAAACTGTAATATTTCTGAAAACCCGAAAAATTCAATTTCTGAAATTCATTCTCTGAAATCATTAGATGTTTCGGTTAACAAAATGAATGGTTCATTCCCTTCTGATTTCCCTCCTCTTACAAATCTCAAATTCTTGAATATCTCATTCAATCATTTCACTCTTCATTCAAATCCTTACACAACAAAATTTGGTAAATCTTCATTTATTCAAGCAGGGAAGATTATCACTTCAAAATCTCCAATTTCATCAACTCCTTCGAAACCCAAAAAACAACAAAAACCCATTGTTGCAAACCAAAAATTACACAAGCCCAGATCAGGAAACAGAGTTTTGATTCTGGGTATAGTAATTGCAGGAGCGGGTGTGATTATCATTATTGCCATTACAGCCCTGGTTATTTGTCTACTATTGAGGAGGAAGAGAAACGAAAAAAGAAAGAAATGGGCAATATCAAAACCGATTCATCCAAACAAAACAAAACTCGATAAATCATCAGGACCATTTTCATTCGAAACAGAGTCAAGAACATGGGTAGCTGATATAAAAGAACCGTCTTCAGTACCAGTAATAATGTTCGAGAAGCCATTAATGAATCTAAGTTTCATAGATTTGATTGCTTCTACATCATACTTTGGTAAAGAATCACTTGTAGCTGAAGGTGGTCAAAATGGTCCAGTTTATACTGCTGTTTTACCAGGAGATATACATGTTGCCATTAGGGTTGTAGAGAAAGTTCAGAATTTGAAACATGATGAAGCTGTTGGTATGTTTGTTGATCTCTCCAGATTGAAACATCCAAATATCCTTCCTCTCTCTGGTTACTGTATTGCAGGTGAGTAAAACATAAGTCAAAATTTTAATTTTAATTTCAATCCAATTTTCTTTTTTTCATTAAATTTACTGATGAGAACTGAAATTTGTCAACGAAACTGACAGTGGGGGGTATGCATTGTCCGTCGCACAGAGTAAATTCAGTATATCTAGTAATGGTGGTGGATGTGATGTATGCCTGGGATTGCTATAATTTCACACGTGAAACCCTAATTATTACGTTTTTAATTGTCTCACCTAACTTGTTAATTAATTCTTACACTTCGTACACACCACTCCACTTGTTAGTTCTTCTTTCACTTGCTATTGAAACAGGAAAAGCATGACAGTTATTGGGGTTATTGAATTCCATGAAGGTTACTAAATTCATATAAAGCGAAAAAAAATTATTATTTATTTATTAATTCATCGTGAAATTTGGTAATCCCTGTAACAGTCTTACAAGATATTTCCTTAAGTTTTACCGGATATTTCCACAAATTTTCCTATTTCAATAGCTCAATAACAGTAATTTTGACGGTTATCATCATTTGAACTTGTATTTAGGAGAACCCCCATAGCGACGCCATATTTCAGTAGTTTTTACTGCCGCATTTGATTGTTGTTAAATGCTTTTATTTACATGTTGATATCTCAATTTCCAATTTGTAAATATATATTTGAGACATTGAAGTGTTGTTTTATGTGTTTCTTCGTTGCAGGAAAAGAAAAATTGTTAATATATGAGTTCATGCCAAATGGGGACTTGCATAGGTGGTTACATGAACTTCCAACAGGGCAATCCAATGTGGAGGATTGGAGAAATGATACATGGCAACATCCAAATGAGGGAAGCTCCTCGTCGAATGCGATTTTCTCAGCCAATGATATCAAGATGGGTTGGCGGATAAGACATCGGATTGCCATTGGTATAGCCCGTGGGCTAGCATACCTACACCACGGTGGTTCCAAGACAATAATCCATGGTAATCTAAAATCTTCAAACATTCTACTCTCCGATGATTTTGAACCCCGAATTGCCGATTTTGGCATCACAAGAGAAGGAGAAGAAGAAACAATGTTGACGGCCGAAGACGACGTCTACTGTTTTGGTGTAATATTGATGGAACTGTTAACAGGGAAAATGGGGGGTCAAGAGATGGTGAAATGGGTAAGAGGATTGGTACGAGAAAGAGAAGGAATACAAGGATTAGATAAGAGTTTGTTGATGCTGAGTGG
The DNA here is from genome assembly GCA_023531435.1 of Papaver californicum. Taxonomy (NCBI): domain Eukaryota; kingdom Viridiplantae; phylum Streptophyta; class Magnoliopsida; order Ranunculales; family Papaveraceae; genus Papaver; species Papaver californicum. The sequence goes on along the minus strand of JAJJMC010020972.1, from coordinate 203,227 downwards.
TGATGATGACTCGGTGAGTGAAATGGTTGAATGTTTAAGAGTTGGATATTTGTGTACAGCCGAGTTGAGTAAGAAAAGACCTACAATGCAACAAGTTGTGGGTCTTTTGAAAGATTTGTATAGGGCTTCTGGTAGTAGTACTGTAGTTGACTTGATTGGTCATTGATTTTGACTTTTCATTAATCTATATGAGTATTTGTCTTGTTATCAATTAAGTTAGTTTGTACAGTTTCTTTAACTTCTTCGGTAAATCTTGATTTTGTCTTTCTCTTCTGCATCTTAATCATGCACCTCAAAAGAGTGTACAGTTGAATGATTTCCTACTTCGGCTTTAAACTGTAGTAGTAGGTGTAAGAATCCAAGTTTCGCGCCAGTCCCATCATCCCTGCAATATCTAGTAAGGGGAATTCAAAATGTACTTCACCAATTTTCCTTATCCTTATAGCCACATTTAGAGGTTAATAAAATGATCGACCCTCAAACCATATTAAGGTCTCCATAACCGTGTCGACGTGATTAACCTTCTCTCAGACATGGCTTAGAAGAATACAACCGAGTTAAGTAAGAAAAGACCTACAATGCAACAAAGTTGCGGATCTTTTTGAAAGATTTTTTACAGGACTTCTAATATTGTAATGACTTGATTAGTCATTGATTTTGACTATTCATAGTCTGTGTTTGTCTTTTTATCCATTAAGTTAATTGTACAGTATATCTGAACTTTCTTCGTAAACCTTGATTTTGTCTTTCTCTCTGCATCATCTCAAAATAATGTGCAGTTCAATGTTTTGCAACTTCATCTTTAGACTGTACTAGGTGCAGCAATCCAAGATATACGCCAGCCCCGTCCCTGAAATATCTAGTAAGTTGATTTCAAATTGGACATCAAAAATATCCCCTGTCCCTATACTCAAGGCAGGGGTGGTTCTGGACGGATAATTTTGATACTGTTCCTGGACGGATATTGGTCCTGAAAACATTCCAAAAACTATATAAAGGGTTGTCATAGTCTTACGTTATAAACCAGCTAGGCCATTGCCTGGAGCCCCATATATTAAGCCCCTTAAAATTTTGAGTTGTTTTTTACAAACACTCGCCTAATTATTTAAGTGTACTTATTTACTTGTTTTTATTTTTAGACCACTAAATAAAAGGATAGTAACACTATCATCATCAGAAGCTCTTGGTACTGCAACATATGATCGACGAGATCCAGAACTTCCTGTAACTAACTCCACACCATTCGCTTATTCATATTTACAGAGAGACAAACTAGGCGGCAGATGCTCTAGCTAACCATGTCTTAGACTAACAAAAAAATTATCAAACTAATGGCCGAGAATACGTGACTCCCCTATTCCTCACACAGTTTATTTTCACTGATAGACAGAGTACCACGTACCCGTGTAATACCCTATTAGCTTTTGTTTATTGAACCTATGCTTCAAAAAAAAATCATCATCAGCCGTACAAAAGTGTGTTAGTTGATTGAAACTTTGTTATTAACTAAGCCCACTAGCAACTAAAAATTGACTCCTTCCATAAAAAATGTTCCCATCTTCGGTTGACTAGGCAATCCACGACATTCCAACCGAACCCACAGGAAAATCCTACGTTTTTTATACTATACCATGTTTGTTTTACTGACTTTTTCTGATTTTGCTTTTTTAATTTGTGTGCATACAAAGAAATACATACCACCTAACCATATAGAAAGTAGACTACTGATAAAAAAAAACCCATCTTTTGAAGTCGTCTAGAGTATCACAATCTATGAGATGGTTGTGTAGCATAAAATCCTACAATCCAAGATATGCAAATCTAAATATTGTAATATGGAAACAATATAACTGGTATAATATGGAAACAATATAACTGGTAAGGTAAAAAAATCATATAAATAAAGTGTAAATATGAATGACAAACGAGGTTTATACGTGATTTGGTTGTTAATAAAACCTACTTCCACGCGATTGTAATATTGGTTGAGTTGAATAAAAGATCCAGTTTAGTTTGGTTACAAGCAAGAACAGATTTATCTCTCAAATGATCTTGTTAATATAGTTTATCTCACATAAATATCTCTCTCTTATCTTGCTGGGTCTTTTTCTCTCTCAATTTCTGCCTGCCTTGAATGTGAACAAATAATATCCTTTTATAGCCCAAGCTGGTTTTTGGATGGCTCAGATATCGAGTAACATTTGGTCTTTGATCTCGGATATGAGTCTGAGCATCTGCCCAGCCAACCCGAATTATCGTATCCTTCTTTGATAAGTTACATATCTACTTGGTCTTCCACTAGTTTGGCTAGTCTGATTTCGCATTTAATGCTTCCAGCTCTCTTTCATCTTTATCGTCCTTTATCATCTCTCTTTATACGTGTATTCATCTGATTCTCTTGGCCGATATCTCTGGATTATAACAAACACATGGGTGAGATGATCCCATGCCTCTCTATTTTTATCTTATTATCCTACTCACCCCTCGGATGTACTCCTCGTATGCAATAGACTTCCTCCCTTGACAATGGTCCTGGCTGTATATCCCCAAAAATTAAGTGGTTAACAATTTTTGGGAATGATGGATCCACACAGTAATCATTAGAACCGTAATAAAAAAAAATATGTGTGGGGAATAATTCGGGGAAACTCTTTGGAGCGGTGTATAATTTTTTTTTATTAGGACCATTTCTGTAGGCAGATTTGGTGGACAACATGAATAAGCAAATTGCAAGACACTGTGAGGAACAACCACAATAGTTATTAGATAGTCGTGCGGTCATATTGAGGACCATTTTTACCGGCTAGTCCCCATGTCTTTTTTTGGTTTAATGTAAGTGAGTCCTATTAAAGTTACCATTTCCACTATTGGAGTCTGAAAATGTCCGAATTCATGTTTGAGCCCAGTCAAACAGTTACTAGCCCTAACCTCGTTGATGGTTATATAAATATAAAGAATTTTCGTTTGAAAATTTATTGGAATCATAAAAGTACTTTCATATTTTAATAAGATCCAAATAAATCAATCTATTAGAGCATCTCCAGTCGTCGATCAAATTGACGATCAAAGATTAAATTTGATCTTTGATCGCCAAATATCAGCCGCAGCCGTGCGATCAAAAATGAGTTTTAATCGACGAAATCTACTGTACAGGATTAAAAGTAATCGATGATCGACGACTAAAAATTATAATCAAGCGAGATCCTAAAAGTTCGTTTGGACCCAAACGCAAGACCAGCATTTCGTTTAAAAACAAGGGCGAACAGCTAGGAGTTCGCCAGACGCAGCGGTACGTTGAGGCTTCGCCGGCTGAGACGGGAAGTTGGAGTGCCGCTTACACCCAAGCGCAACACCAACCTTTCACTCAATGTGAACGATGCCTTAGTATACCGTTTGTACTAACTAATCTAATTAACAACTAACTAACTACGAAACTAACTAACTACTAATCTAAACCGTTTGTACTACTAATCTAACTAACTACTAATCTAAACCGTTTGTATACTAATGTAAACCGTTTGTACTAACTAATCTAACTAACTACTAATCTAAACCGTTTGTACTAACTTATCTAACCAACTACTAATCTAAACCGTTTTTAACTACTAACTAATTAACTAACTTAGCTAATGACTTAACCAAGCGGTACTCTAGTGCTCCGCTTGGGTATACCAGGCGGTACGCTAGGACACCGCCCGTCCCATTCTACCACAGGCGTTACGCTACGACACCGTCAAGACCAAGCGAGATCCTAGAATTCCGTCCGTCACCCCAAGCGTAGCGCTAAGTGTTCGCCCCATCCCAGACGCAGTGCTAGAAGCCCGCTTGACTATCCATGACTGTTCTTGGGCCGGAGTAAAGATCAAATTTTTTGATCTTTGATCGTTTAGTCTAGTCGCACCATTGGAGATACCCTTAATCAATCTAATTCCATGGGTTGTTTGAAAAGATTTCAATGAAATAAGGTTGTCATATGAGAGGTATTCCGGTGGAGTTGCTTCTAATGGTATATATAGGTTCAATAGATTTATCTCTATTCATAAATTTATTGATTTACCACTTGTGGGTGTTACTTATATTTGGAATAATAACCAGCTTTAAAGTATAAAAAGTAAAATAGACAGATTTTTGGTCTTTCCATATTGCTAATTTACAACTAGCATTTTCTTATAGGAGGTCCTGGGCCTTCTAGATTTGAGGTATTATGCAATCTTGGTGGGGCGTTTTTTTGGTAGAAAGTGCAGGTTATGTTCTTTGCAAGAACCTTTAAAGTTAAAACAAAAATTGAAAACTTGGAGTAAAGAAAAATACGGCCAAGTGGATAGACAACTTGAAGACTCGGAGGAGGCTCTTGTCAAACTTGATGCTAAAAGATGCTAACAATTGGTTAACCCATACTCAATGGGATCATAGACTAAAATCAAGGCAAGAGTATTGTAAACAGATAATTTTGGAAGCCAATGTTCAAATTATGCAGGGTATGGATAAGAATACTAAATTGTTTCATAAAATTGCTTCAGATAGGAGGAGGAGAGATTACATAACTAAAATTAAAGTTAATGACCAGATGACAAAGAACCAAGGTGAGATAAAATCAGGAATTTTTAGTTATTTCAAAATAATCTTTAAAGTTTATTCTGACTCTAGGGATTTATTGGATGCCATGCTTTTTCTACACTATTCCTGGCATTATCTGTGAATGGCTCGAAAGAAATATAGAAGACGAAGAAATCTTTAGTGTTATTAAATATTGTGTCTGCATCAGTAAGAAACCTGAAAAATAATGTTAAATAAAATTAAAAAAATTAAAAATTAAATCACAGTTTTGTAAACAATATAGAGGGCAGAGTCATTTGATCATCAAACTGTCATTAACACAATAGTTCATCGATACGCCTTAAAAATAAGTGATGTTAAATACCCCACAATAAAATTGTGTCCAGGATAAAACTGCCCGTTACAAATATTGTATAGTACAACAATACTTGCTCACTCATACGAACTCAATAGCAGGAGAATAAGGAATGAAATAAATACTCAAATACGCAAACAAAACAAGAAGAAGGGAAAATAGTCGCTTATTGTAACGCCCCACTTCACAATTCTAGGTCGGCCGCCCTAAAAAGAGAAATGCAGCATACTCATGGGAACATTTTACACACATAACCTTCAAGCCAACAAATGGAGATCCAGTTATCATATGGAGCCCATGTACAAAATAGTTTCAAAACGAATAGTTTTTTATTTTTTAAAAGAATTAACAAGAGTTATAAAACCTGGTGAAATCTCTTCAAAATAAGAAAACTAAACTTTGACACGCAGGTCGATTTCCCCAAAACGAATTGTAGACATTTACTTGAAAGAAAATATAGTCTTGGAAACAAACAGTAAAAGAATTAGCCTAATAAGCACCTTGAAGACAAAGATAGAGCAGCTTTCCGGTTCAGAAAGGCAATCTACAAGCTAGGTTGTTGCACGACCACAGGTTCCTGAAAGAAAAGTAGTAAGTTGGGTCAGACCCCAACTTAAAGTATGCTTTCACACCCTTATGACCTCAAAAATCCAAACTCCTTGAAATGACGACAAAATATGAAAATAATTTATAAAAGAGTCTTTTTAAAACAATAGGTTCGATAACTGAAAATAGCACAGAAACTCATATTGTGCATAAAACACGGAGACACCAAAAATAGAGGTTAACCAGTATAAATAAAACAGATTTCCCACCCTCGGAATTGATCGACAACCCCTCTCTGTAACTTCAAACTCTAACCGTACTACAACACCTAACGACTCTTCCGTAGTCCATTTAATTCCCGACCGTGCGTCAGAATTAAATGTTGTCGACCCCTTTCAAGATAATACATCCATATCTTCTAGGCGACCCTTCGGTCATCGCCCAACTGCATTTGGGAGTCGAGCCAACTACGAGTCTCAAACAAGTAACATACAAGCACAACGATCACTATTACTCCCCAGTGATATTTTGTTGTTGTACACATTACAACATGACTGCTTCCAGCATCAATACACAGGATTCAATCACAATACTCTTATGATTTGAGGTACCTAACATACTCATATCTTCATGAAATTTCTACTGTAGGTTACTTATATGTATAAGAACATCATACTAAAATTTCAGCTCAATCCAACGGTTTATTACAGAGTTATACACAGTGCTTCCAGCATTAACATACAGGATTCAGTAACGATTCTCTTATGATTTGAGGTACCTAAAATGCTCAGATCTTCATGAACCTTTAACAGTCGATTACCTATATATATACAAATATCATACTAAAATTTCAGCTCAATGCGGTATACGGATATGGAGAAATCATACAAACAGTTGAGTGTCTAAAGTCTGAATTCAGCATATTGCAGTCTCAGTTTATTCAATCTTTGCAGTAGTAAATTGAACCTGATCCTCATGAAATTCTTACGGTAGCTTTATAACTCAGAGTAACACAATATATTCAAATTTCGTACCAATCTAACGGTTTGATAAAGAGATGCACACATTACAGGATGACTGTTTAGATTTGTTAAGTCAATTTGCAATGAGTATAAGAGCTAGAAAACCTACTTGATACTTTTGCTCCCACTTTTCTCCTACAGGTTTCAGTCTGATCATCTTCTTCTCCACCAAAAACTCCTGAAATGCTAACCCCCAAAACTCTACCGGTGTTTTCTACAACTCTCCCACAGTTTCCTTTTCCTACCCACAATAAGAACCAATTCCAACCCTAACTACCTGAAAGACTTCAAATAGTATTCCTGGTCTTTCTCTGATTCCTCCCGCGGGGGGGCCGCCCGCGGATCCCCCATGTTCACTAGCCCACTAACTACACTAGGTCAGACAATAACGGGTAGACAAAACTAGGCTAAGGGGTATTACACTTATAGAGTTTTTTGGAATGGAGATTTCGACTTATTTATATAGGCAGAGAAAACTCGAATTGAAAAAATATGCACTTAATGTCCATTAATGAAAATAAATTTGATTGATTAATTGGTAGAGAATAAGTTGCGAATTAATCAAAGATTAAAAAAAAAACGGTCAAAACAGCTAAGACATTAACTTGCACATTATGATGACATAAAGTATTTTTGATAAGAAAAGGATATTCCGCCCACAAATTAAATCAATGACCAGTTTGATTTAAAGTCATTTAGGAAATAAATCTTATTAAAATATTCAAAAGAAATTATCAAGATAGGATAGGCCTTGGTTGAATCACACTTGTGCGAATTAGCACATGCCATGGCATATGTCTCATGCCCCCGCCCCCACCCATACGGCTAATTAAGGTTCTTAGTTATATGGTGGTATTCATTTTTAGTTTTGGCCAATGTGGGACTAAAGGATTCTCTTTTATTCACTCATGAAAATGAGTAAGTATCCATAGGGACCCTAAGGTCCTAAGATCAATCCATACCAAGACTAAAAATATATTTTATTAAAACGAAAACTCGTTTTCTCTAACAATCCCCCACATGAATGAAAAACCGATAAAAAATCAGAAATCAGAAAGCGAGAAATACCACTATAGGCAAAGGGTTTCCATAAGGTCTTGAACCATTGCTTAGTGAGAAATTACCAAAACTGCTTGATAGACAGTGAGCACGATGTCTTGAACTGTCATCGTTTGATGTAGTTCATCAATAACTTCCACGCATGAAATCTCTCTAGGTGTTGTTAAGTTCGTGTTGTGTCCATTTTGGCCCTGGACTTATCCCGTTTCTCATAATGATCTAGAGAATCAACTAAATTCTCATAGGAAGCGGCCCACTGATGTGATTTTATATAGTGGTAAATAGAGGTTCGATTCTCGAACTT
>JAJJMC010020972.1:142321-166949 GCA_023531435.1 Papaver californicum | reverse complement strand
ACAGTTCAAACATATATAACCATTGACATTCAACCTCATTGATCTCGATACTTTCTCTTCTTCCCTCCCTACAGATCAACCCTTCTTCTTCCCTTGTGACTGAAACGAAATTGGAACGATCATTTCTTAATTTAGGCTGGTTTCATACAGATTAATCTCTCGAATCTTAAAAGTACTTATACAGTACAAATGTTTGATGTTTAAGTGATCTGGTGTTTAATCGAGTGACTTGCTTCGATTGGCATAGCTTGATCTCTTATTGCTCTGACTAGGATTACTCTTCTTTACCATTTCTATTTTTACCCTCAAATCGTTTTTACCCAAAAACAGAGTGCTAAGGTCAGCATTGTGAAAGCTACGACGATTGGTCGCTAGCATTAGACTGGCACCGGGAAGTAGTCTAGGGCTGGGATTAGCCCATCGTTGTACAAGTGTTGTTATGGAGTGCGCAAGCTTGGAAATGCACATGCTTGGAAATGCCCAAGTTTGGAAGTGCCAAGGTTGGAAATACGCAAGCTTGGAAGTACGCGAGCTTGGAAGTGCGCAAGCTTGGAAGTGCACTAACTTGGTTTGTTCGGGATCAAGGCTATGCAACGGTTCTCAAGGGCAGGCTCGTATAAATGAGTGCTCGAGGATATGGCCAGGCAGATATGCTCGAGGACCAGCTATAAAAGGTGTGCTCGAGGACCGGCTAGAAGAGGTGTACTTGAGGATGCGAACCGTGCATTTTCAATGTGCTAGCCTTGCTGGTGTTAATTAGTTTCTGGCGCTGGGATTCCAGCGCCATGCGTACACTAGGGTTTCAATGCATTCCTCCTTTTGCGCGAACATTGGAATTCTGGCCGAATCACAGCCATTGACGCTTGATGCCAAGGAATTCATCTGGGGAATCTTTGCACTTGTCATAAGTTCAAATTGCATATATATATAGACTATTGAAAGTTCAGCCGAGCGAAGCTCTGATATTGTGTGTATGCATATATTTATAGAAAGGTTATAAGATTAGCATAAAGTGCTTGCATCTGTGAATAGAATCTGTTTTTTCAATTCTCTTATAGAATGTGAGATATAAACACATGATTTATATTTATTTCTGATATAGGACCAGAAACAAATTAGTAAATTTGATATTTCTGATAGGGGACAAAAATAATTTTACAATTTCTACCTTTATTAAAAATCCACCATTTATATATATAATATTAATTTTTGTCATAATCTACGGTGTAAATTCATAATTTTACAATAACTCCCTCCATAGAGATGAAAGGATCCAACTAAAAAAATCATTTTATCTTGCCACTGCCAAACAAGATAACCAGGGTTGATAGTGTCGTCACCAGGTAGGGTACGAGATAGGGGAGACAGAGTTCCATCAACCTACATATCAAGGTCATGGCGTTCTTTTATAGGTAGAAATTGAATACGCCACAAAAGATAATTATTACCATCTAACTTAATACTAATAAGTTGTTGAATCTTGGTAAGATAGATAGGTGTGGAGGAAATAGTGGTACTATAAGCAGGAGGTGTAGTAGGCGACATGATAGGCTAAAGAAAAGGAACAACGAACAATTTTGATGGGTCAGATTAGCTTTTGGGGTTTACAGCCCTCACTAAACTGTAGGAGCAGTATTATCTATCTATAGAAGAACATTGTATATGATATACATAGGTGTGTGAAGATAAGTTTACAAACATGATATGCATAACAAACATGAGTAATCTAATCAAACAGAATTCTAATCTATCTTAAGGAATCTTGGAAGGCTGAATCTCTTCATTAGACTTATCTTGGCGATATGGGTCTCATAATTGTACCAATATGTACCTGATTGACAGAGATTGATATTGATTTTTAAGAATCTTGTGATGCAACAAGCCATGGTGCAAATGGACTCATATAATTGAGGAACAATTAGCTAGAAAAAAGAGTGTTTTTATCAATGTTTTTCAATTTGTACAAATTCTAAACTCTAGCTAACTGCTCGCTCAATAGTAAAATAATCATAAAAGAATCAAGAAAGAGCTAGCTAATACCTACCTTGTCCCTCCATTACTTCTAATATTTTGTTTAAAGTTCATATATACTTAAACATCCTTTTGTTTGAAATTAGTATACAATAATGGAAAATAGAAAACATCATATCAATTTCTTTCTTTAATTTATATTCCTGATTAATCAATATTTCTTGGTACAAGGCTTGTTTATTTTTCTCCATCGGATCCTTCATAATGGTCAAGTGCTCATCGATATTTGCGACCACTGATGTGTTCACAGTTCATAGATAGGGCCAAAGCTTTAGATAATCAAGTATGTTTCCATAATGATTCTTTGAGCTTTACTAATTTAATGCCAGTCATAATTTATATTCGACTGGTGGACATAGAATTATGTGACTTTTTTTTTCTTTCTTCCATAAAGTATGGAATGATTCGTAAGCCGAGGTTTGTTTTTATATATAAGGCGTTGGATATCAGAAACAAAAATCAGGAATAAAAATATATTAATTTATAAGAATTAATTTTTTTATTTTTAAAAATCATCCTAAGATTATATACTAAATTAATTTTTAATTTTTTTGTTTTCGGATGTTAACATACAACTTTTTAAACAATACCCAAATATGTTATTATAGATCTTGATTGTGTCCAAGTAAATTACAAGAGATGTTGTGTCATATTCCTATAAAATTATCATAATGATATTAATAATTTAAATTTAAAACTCGTCGGTATCATTTTTCAATCAACCCATTAAATAAAAACAACGTGGTGGGATGTTGAATTTAAAGATATTCGACTCGAAATCTTTGGGTGCCCATATATATCCGAAGATTATTTTCAGCTCAAGATTAGAGACAATTGCAGTTGTTTTCATGAAAAAGGATGGAAATCTAGAGACACGCACGCATGAGTCTTGATTTAGTTTTAATGTGGGGTTTTCCCCTATCAAGTTCCGAGCATCTCCTTTCAGCTTTTAAATAAAATGAGCTTTTTGATTCATAGTTGGCAGACATCCTCATTAGACTATGGTTTTGGCAGTAACATTTTCTGATGTTCTCACAGTTCACAAAAGAAAAAAGCAACAAGCTTAATCATCCATTGGTCATGCATATTCTAAATTTAGCTCTCTTAAAATAAAGCAAACAAGCCGCTTATAAATTTAACCTATGCCACTCGCTATGCATAAAACTAAAATCTGGTGCAGTAAGAAAGTGTTTCTTACTACTTTTTAACCAAAACGCAAGTCTGTGAAAATTCACCCGAGGGGGATAATTTCGGCATTACAAAAAAACCAACGGGAAAACATTTGTTACTAGAGTGTGCAGTGCAGTGCAGTGCAGTCCATGAGTCAGTTGTTTGTTGGGGGTGCATCGACACCTCTCTTTCGGTTCATAAATTTCTCTCATCTCCTATTGCTTTCCTTCAATTTCTCCTGTTTCTTTACTTTCCCTCTCCTTTTTGTTTCTTTTCATTTTTCTATGCACAACTTTCCCTTTTATCTCTTTGTCTGATACTCCCTCTGTGATTGCTTCATTTGAATTCAGATAAGCCTTCCTCTCTCTCTCTCTCTCATTTGAAAGAGAGAAGAGGAGAAAGAAAGAAAAGGTCAATCCTCGTCTCCAGAGAGAGACGATCCCGAGTCTAGAAAGTCCCTGTGCGAAACCAGAAGAGATAAGTCATCTTTGTCTATAGAGCTCAGCCATGGAAGATCCAAAACCAGAAGAGATAATAAGTCATCCACCAATGGACCAACTCCAAGGCTTTGAGTACTGTATTGACTCCAATCCTTCTTGGGGTAAGTAAATATTCTTCATTTTTAAGAAAAAGAGTACTACAACTGATCATTTCTGACTAACTTTGTGTTTGTTGTGTACAGGAGAAGCAATAGCTCTTGGGTTTCAGCACTACATCTTATCCTTAGGAACAGCAGTCATAATACCAACTTTTCTTGTTTCTTTGATGGGAGGATCTTCTGTAAGCAATTCTATCCATTTCATTCTTTAACTTAAGCCCACTTGATCATGTTCTTAATTACTAAAACTTCTTGTTATGTATTAATTCAGGATGATAAAGTGAGGGTGATACAAACGCTGCTCTTTGTTGGAGGAATCAATACACTGTTACAGACATTATTTGGGACTAGATTACCAACAGTAATGGGTGGATCTCATGCTTTCATTGTACCTATCATCTCTATCATACATGATTCTTCATTAATGCAAATACCTGATCAGCATTTGGTAATTATCCATCCCCTTAATTACTCCATTTTTACTCATTTTCCCCTCGTTCTTATTAATTCTAACTAGTAGTCCGAGAAAGCTCTGTAGAAAAACAAAAAAACAAAACAGTAGACACCAACTTACTTTTGCAGTTTTGGTAGACCTGTCTCTCTCTCTAACGGGATTTACGCGTACACTGGCAATACTTTTACTACGCGTGGCCTACATTTGTTTTCTTTTATTTGGCCCTGCATATTTTGAATACGGCTAGCAAAATTAATACTGTGAGCCATATATTGCCTGTATTGTAGCAAAAAAACATTTGCGGAGGACAAATGCCGTCAAATTCAAGGTGGCATCTGGCCACACCATATACATGGTTTTCGTACAAATCCACTTCATTTATACTCCTCTAATCCATAAAAAGTGAACCTTTTTTTATGTATTTATCTCAGAATTAATGATTAATTTTATTTTTGTATATTATCTTCTAAACAAATCATCATTAATTATTGGTGTGGTTAATTTTTTTTTAAAAATATAAACAATTTGTTGGTGATGTTCATACCATAAGTCCTTAAAAAGTATTTCTAATAATATAATATATATAATTATCCATCTTTTAATTTATAAGATATATTTGTTTAAAATTTTATTATAAAATAACAGATAAACAAAAAATATTAAAAAATATATTTTTTAATGTTTTTTTAAATTGTGCAAATACAAAATAAGCTCACTTTTTAAGGGATAAAATCATAAAAGTGAGTATAGGGGTTTAATTTAATTTGAGCTAACCAAATTGGTCCATGGTTCGTCGACCGTTGGTCAAGACCCAAGACTATGTCTCTTAATTTTGGAAGAATTATATCATTGTCTGTTAAAATCCACCGTACACAAACAACAAATTAAGTATTTATAAAAATAAATGCGTGTTATATTCTTATTATTAACTTTTGTTTCATTAATTCTTTATTTATTAATTTTGTGATGAGAGTTGAGACCACTTTTGATGAGAAGGTGAATATTTTATAATTTTTAATAAAAAGTGCGGAAAATGTGGGAGTTATAACTCACCAAGCAAATGTGTAAGTACTCGAAGCATATTTTGTTTTAAAGTAAAAACTATCGTGCCTTTTTTTTTCTCTCTAATGATTCAGAAAACTTTCTCAAGGATGTTAGCACTTACCTTTTTCGGATAAAAAATTTCCTGTTACTGTTCTAGTATTTTTAATCCAGCAACATCGTAACCAACTATTTTAAAATATGAGCAGCATTTCACCGATCTAGTTAATTTAACAAGGTTTTTTATTTAAAAAATATTTTTTGTAGTACTTGATTATAATGCTACTAGATAAAAAATATTTGAGTAGTACGCAAGCTAAAAAAATTCACCCTTTACGGCCATACAGTAGTTATATTTTTTGTGATTCACAAAGTCCTCACATAGTTAAGCATACAGAAAAGAAAACGAGCCAGGGGTATTTACCTAGAACATCCCAAATGTCCAGCTTCAAGCACTGTTCATTGGGGTGTTCGGTGTTCCCTTTATGAATAGTAATAGATGTGATGTCCATACTTCCTTATCATGATACTGCATAGTGCAACTCATGTATGACGGGCCGGTGAAATGTTTCCGTATCAGAGATTTCTGGCAACAATGAGAGCAGTCCAAGGAGCTGTGATAGTGTCATCCAGCGTTCAAATCATACTTGGCTTCAGTCAGTTGTGGGGAATTGTATCCAGGTATTGTTCTACATTTCAAGTTTTCACATCTTATTTTGTCATGAATATGATTAGAACCTTCCTACTCTTACATTGAATTAATACTTTCAAGTTAGGATAGGTGGGTCATAACTCAGCCAGATAGCCTCCGGGATGTTTGAGACTCAATACCTAGTCTACCAAGTAGAAACCATATGCCTACCTAGTTTAACAAAGCTGTCTTACTTGGCCAATGTTTGTGATTTCAGGTTTTTTAGCCCTCTAGGAATGGTTCCAGTCATTTCTTTGGTTGGTTTTGGACTGTTCGACAGAGGATTCCCACTGGTACGTCGTCGCACCTACTTTGGTTACTCTGGTTTTTCGCCTCTTGTTCATGCATACAACGGTTTGAAACTTTGAATAAAAAGGCTGCGAAGGTTCTGTTTCAAAAAACTCTCTATGACCAGTCATTTTTAAGCATTTTGTGGTTTCAACATCAACTGAACTGAACTGTTTTGCTATCTTCAAATCCGCCAAACCCTCTTCTAAAAACTCTTGCAATGTTATTTCCAGTATTTTCTTATTGTTCATTTGGTTGAATTGCTTATCTTCTTTAGATCGATCGTTTGAACTATTGTATTACTTTCGTTACCAGGCTGGAAGGTGTGTAGAAATTGGAATTCCCATGTTCATTCTATTTGTAGTCTTCTCTCAGGTAAGCCATTATTATTGTGCATACATGCTGATTTTCGCATATAAGAAAAGCAGAAAGAATAAAAAACTTGGAAAGTGCCCCGTTCGGTTAATTTTCCCGTTAATCTCGTACATGCGAGTCGTCACGTGCAAAAAAGACAGAAATACCCAAAACGTTCATCTTGAAGAAATGCCCCGGACTAAACGTTCATCTTGGAGCCCCGGACTGAGATTAAGACAGAAATTGGTCACACGTGAAATTAAGATTTGTCACGTGCTATTCACGTGTTTACTAAAAAGTAATGAACTTTTTAGGGTTGGATTGACATTTTTCTCAAAGTTCATTACTTTTTAGTAAACACGTGAATAGCATGTGACAAATCTTAATTTCACGCATGCCCAATTTATGTCTTAATCTTAGCCCGGGACATTTCTCCAAGATGAACGTTTTGGATATTTCTGTCTTTTTCCTCACGTGATGATTCGCACGTGCAAGGTTAACAGGAAAATTAACAGAACGGAACATTTTCCCAAATTTTAAAAATCTAGGGCATTTTTCCAAGATGACCTCTCAATTTATGGCATTTCTTATATTTCCCCTTACATTTATGCGCAAAAATTCAACTAAAGGGGTATGATAGAATGCATATGTTAAATACCATGGATTTCTTGACAATGTTTTTCGGTTTCGGAAACATGTTGGTTATAAGAGATAAACGGCAGTAACATTCTCCTCTGTTGATATGGTTTACAGTACTTGAAAAACTTTCGAACGAAGGATCTGCCTATATTGGAGCGGTTTGCACTCCTGTTATCAGTCATTGTGATCTGGGCTTATGCACATCTGACGACTGCGGGTGGTGCTTATAAACATCGCCCCGACCTTACACAAATCCATTGCCGAACGGATAGAGCTAACCTCATTTCATCTGCACCTTGGTCAGTTTCACCATCGCATTTAAGTTTTCATGCAGCCATTTGGCTTTAGAATCAGTTGGCTCTTCACACAATATTTGAAGTTTGCAGTCTTTACCGATTCCAAGTATGCATTAACATCGTTTGCACTTTCTTGGATTGATACAGGATAAAAATCCCATATCCACTTCAATGGGGTGCACCTACTTTTGATGCTGGTCATTCCTTCGGAATGATGGCTGCCGCCTTGGTCTCCTTGATTGAGGTAATGTAGTACTACATACAGAATAAAAGTACATGGAGAAAAGACATGTTTCGTATATGGTTACAATAGTTTCTCTGAGAAAAACTTTTGATGGCTACTTTTGGCAGTCAACAGGAGCATATATAGCTGCATCGCGGTTAGCTAGTGCAACACCCCCTCCAGCTCATGTTCTTAGCCGTGGTATTGGATGGCAGGTGCACAAATTATAATAAAATTTGTTTATACAGAAGTCATATCTCTATTTGAAATGGTGATAAAATCTATAATGATTAAAATGACACGAGCAGAGAGACATTATAATTCAATCATTGATCACGAGAACGTTTACTTCTGATGCAGGGATTTGGGATTTTATTAGATGGCCTTTTCGGAACAGGAACTGGTTCCACTGTGTCAGTGTAAGTAGTAGTAGTACTTGTCATGTCTTTCCTTCTTTCAGTTGATTAAATAGTATTTTCAAGTTGGATTCATAAGGGGTAAATGGTTCTGACTGAGTTAGAATAACATGTATACATGATACAGAGAGAACATTGGACTTCTTGGATCTACGCGGGTTGGTAGCAGAAGGGTTATTCAAATCTCTGCTGGTTTTATGATATTCTTCTCTATATTAGGTGAGTGAAAAACATCATTACAATTTGCACCATTTGCATCACTCATTTTAATAATCAGCCAGTTTCACTCAATTCCTACTTTTTACAGGAAAATTTGGAGCACTTTTTGCATCAATACCTATCCCAATTTTTGCAGCAATCTACTGTGTTTTGTTTGGAATTGTCGGTAATGCTCATAGCACCTTTGTTTACCATATGATATCCTTATCGTTCTCGAAGTGACATACGTATGTATGAAACTCAATACCTTTTATCATCTTATTATTGACATTATCCTTTTTGTTTTGGGGTCGCAGCATCGGTAGGTCTATCGCTTCTGCAGTTCACAAACATGAACTCAATGAGAAATATGTTTATCACAGGCGTTTCATTGTTTCTTGGGTTATCAATACCCGAGTATTTTCGTGAATACACCGCCCTTGCTCATCATGGTCCTGCTCACACAAATGCTGGATGGGTGCGTTTTTCCCGCCCCTCTCGTGTACAGACTTTGTGAAGCTAGGATTAGAATCTTCCTTCTCGGCTTCTTACCATAACAAACAATTTACTTGTGCATTCTATCTTTTTCATGTGGCCGCAGTTCAACGATTTGATCAACACAGTCTTCTCATCCTCACCAACAGTTGCTCTAATTGTTTCCATTTTCCTTGACAACACCCTTGACTACAAGGATAGCGCAAGAGACAGAGGAATGCATTGGTGGGTTAAATTCAGGACATTCAGGGGAGACGGTCGAAATGAGGAGTTTTACACCCTCCCTTTCAATCTCAATCGTTTCTTTCCTCCATCATGATTAAAACACATAAAGACAAGTATGATCAAAGTGCTAAAAGAATAGAACAAAAACAGTACTACTTCCCGAGAAAGACCACCACACATCACAATCTCAAAGGAGAAGAAGAGTCTGCAGTCAGGTTTCACCGAATGTCTAGGTTTTGCACTACAATAATAGTATGTATATTCAATAAAAACTTATGTCATCTCCGTTGAGAATTTTGTGTAGGTTGTATTATGTTCTGTAGGTTTTGCAGTATCCGGTGTATATACTAGCCAGGCTTTTCAACTAGAGTACAATACGGATCTTAAAAAATGCTATATCGAATTATGGACCACACATGATATGGCAGTTCAATTGTGAAGGCAACATGAGCACAAAAAAAATAAAAAATGAACCACATCTCGTCAAGTTATACATCTGTTGTCAGATCATGCAACTCAAAATAGAGAAATTGCTCGAAAAAGCATAAAGCTAATATACATGTGCATGAGCCTAACCTCTACCGCAGGAAAATGGGATAGCTTCTAGGTGATTAGTTCACTAATTTATGTAGAAAACTAAAATAGTTAAACAGATGTTCAAGATAAGCAGCAGTTAGTATAAAGATTAAAAATTTAAAATGCCAAAGGACTCTCATCCTCACAGACCAAAGGGAAAGGTGACACAGGAGTTCATTCATCACCTGATGTCTGCAAGTTGGCTCCCAGAGTCGCAGGTCAATGATAATATCATCAAGTTCACCATGATCAATTCCAGGTGTAGCACGAGCAATTGCTTTCATCCTTTGACAGTGTGCTCCAAGATATGCAAAGGATTTTGCTGATCTATACCTTTTCTGTAGTTCAGAACTAATACCTGATAAAGGTTTGTTACAGCAGCCACGATACTATGCTAGTGTTGCACCAGAATGGTCACAGCCATCCTTGGTTGTGTGATGAGCTTTAGCTGAAAGCTTGCCCTTCAATTTTGTATCTAGCACACACAATCGATTGCTGATTTGCAAAATAATATGACAAGGCATTTTAACTTTTTGATAATAAAGATGATTCATCATTACATTGTTTGGCGAAGTCTCATCCGTTAACATACCCAAAATACGAGGAGGAGACTGACCAAGATATACATAAACCAGACTGCCTACTGGATTTAGCTAAGGTGTCAGCCACCATGTTCTTTGTTCTCTTAACATACTTATATACATAGGTAGGATATTTGCTAAGAACATATTTACAATCTAACAAAATAGGAGCAGTGTACCATTTAACACCTGATATAGTACTAGATATAGCTTTGATAAATGCCTGACAATCTCCAAAAAAAACAAAACAGAACTTATGCAGTTTCAGTTCTTGGGCAAGCTCTATAGCTGCGAGTAGAGCTTTTGCTTCCCCTTGTTCTGTATCCAGAGCTGTGCCTGAGGCAGTTTTGGTGCCTCTGAAGTTCCCTGCTGAGTCACAAATAAAAAGTCCAATATATCAACTGCAGTCATCTGATAAGTAAGAGGCATCAAAGTTAACTGAAAAGTAGACTGGACAGCACAATTGTTCGAACAGCTTAGAGAAAAAGACTGTTCAGTTTTGTCTGGTCCCTCTTTGTAGCAAGCTTATATCATTCCGAATCATAAAGGAAGCATTTCTTATAGTAGTGTTTGGGTTATGATTTGTGTTCTCAAATACTAGCTTGCACCTAGATTTTCATACGTGCCACCAAGCAATTACTAAGGGACAAATTCTTTCAGTCAATAGAACTATCTTTGACTTCTTGAAAATCCAGTTTTCCGGCCCATAAAGGTATTATATCCTGTTGGTTGGAGAGCATGCTATTTAATCTGGAATCAATAGCAAACACAACAGCCCTAGATAAAGCACAATGTACAAATAGATGGAGGTGGACTCTTCAATATTCCCACATAAAGGACACAAAGAGTTGAGGTAAGTATATCTGTTAGCAAGTATAAGTTTGGTAAAGTATCTATAGTAGAGCAGGAATTTTATATACCCATAGAGGGCAACTCAGGCAGAATCATTATGCAAGTAAGTATTATGCAGTTAGACTAGAAAAAACAACCAGTTAATAATAAAAATGCACAGGGAAGTAAGCTTTCAAAGACAAGCGCCTACAACAAAGTTTACATGATAAAACTTCAAAGATTCATCAGAAACCTGCACGACGTTTTCCAATTATAAATGCTATCACTGCCACCAAAAAACAAGCAACACTTTCTAAAATCAGATTTAACATGAAGCAATCAAATAATTACTTTTTATCAGTCTATACTATAAGTACTCAAAAGATCCGAAGATACAAACCTTTGCTATAGCTTCTATCCCTTTGACTCCATGAGAGAAACAACCATCTAGTGAATTAAGTCGATGACAGAATTGGAGAAGATCCTGTTTTAAGCGGCAGATTTCTTGCTGTAGCAAATCATTGCGACTTTTTTCAAACTTAGCCACCTTGTTAGCATGGTGTACATGCTTCTTTTCAAGCTCCAACTGTTTCTCTAAGAACACCACATTTGCAGCGTTTGTGTTTACATTTCCCACACGTATTTTTTTTTTCAGCCTCTCCTTTTCCAACTGCTCAGTTTCATGCTGTCTATCTGACTCTTCAGGACAGACCTTCTCCAACTTCTCGGTGTACATAATACCCTGAACCTTTCTTTCCAATTCGTCACTCCTTTTTTTCTCCTCCTCCAACCTCCTTTCCAATTTATCACACCTCTTCTGCAGTTCTGCTTCTGCCTTTTCGGAATTTGCTCTTTTCTTCTCCTTATTTGCCTTGTTTTCCTCAGCATCTAACTTTTTCTGTGCTTCTTCATTCTTTGATATCTCTGTACTAAGTTTTATTCTGGCTTCATTAGCCTCTGATTTCAAGGCCTCCAAAGTGATCTTAAGTTCCTCAGCTCCATTTCTTTCCATATCATCCATCTTTTTCTCTCCACCAGTTGAAGTCTTTTCAGCTTCCAGTAACTTGAGTGCTTCTGGAGCTTTTTTCTTTTCTGCCTCAGCTTTCTTTTTTCAGAGTCTTCTCTCTTCTTTTCTTTCGCCAGTAGACCCTTGAGACGATTAATTTTAGCTACCCCATCTAAGACCTGCTTTTCAATCAGATCATTATCCATTAAAATAGATACCCTGAAAAGGCAGGATATAGTTGAGAAACCAGACCTGAGCACAACAAGAATTCACTTCTGGTTCTTCCGCCATTGCTAGCACGAGAAACAAGAAATGAAGGAGAGAATAGTATCTACCGTTTTTACAACTTCCAAGTTCGAAGTAATCTATATAAGGCGGTATGGAAGAAAAGGACGGTGACGGACTGTTGATGTAAAATTGGGGTGAACTGGACGTCCCAAATTTGCTTAAGCGGATTTCTTCACCTTATGTTACGGGTGAACAACACTCGGTATATTATTTGATCCCATTAACAGTCGACGTTAAAAACCGAGGTCCAGAAGTCATTGACTGCTTCTGCACTTAGTAAGAAAAGAGATTTTTTTATTTTATTTTATTTTATTTGAAGGAAAGTAAAAATTCATTGATTCTTCTAAATACATCACTGATAAAAAACATGTAAAGACCAAATTATATGTATCATAATTACAAAAAAATTACAAAACATCATAAATGTTGAATACATGTAATCAAAGAGGAGACTGATGATGAGAGAAAGGTCTGAGATTTAGAAATCAGTCATTTTGAATTGTCTTTTTTATTAAAATTTAAATGTCCCAATAAGGAATAATATACGCAAGTCATCGTCCATTGTTTTTGTAGATGTAGAAAATAATCTTGTCGAAATAGATTGTCTTCGACGATATATCTAAGACGATTGATGCAATCAATTGAAACACCATGAAGGCTATAAGAATCCGCTTTAAAAGCGTACAAGAAGTAATCTAATTAGCATATGTAACTCATTACATAAGAAAATAGAAAAAGAAAAGAACTTGGATAGAAAACCTAACAAATCTAGTAGATTTGAAGTGCAATGGGAAGAATCTGGAAAAATTAGGAACTTTGGGATAGGTTTGTACAAAGAGTAGTGTGGTCGGTTTCGACCGGTATGATCGAAATATCGTCGGTTTGACTGGTATCAGACCTTACCCGATACGAAATATCTGATATTGCTAAAACGGTATTTGATCGAAAATATGGGCCGATATTGACCTGTATGAATTGACCGAAACGATAGATATGGACCGGTACGGCCGAAATTAGGGTTTTCAATTAAAAAAATAAAATTCCTTATCCTTATTCTAGGGTTTTCAATTGTTACTCATGTTTTTTATGGTATTTTATAAAAATGAGTACTAGTTTTATATCTTAATAGGTCCAATATGGAAAAAACGTTTGATATAATAATTATAGGTATAAAATGCGTGGACCGATATTTGCCGGTATTTAGAACCGAAATTTCTCTGATACAAAGATATACCAGTGTATCGCTCTCGACCGGTAAAAACCGAAATCACATGGGATTATTTTTGATAAAAATACGATCTCCTGCTACATAATATTGGACAATTTTTGAGAAATGAGATTTTTGTTGAAGCTGCACTAATCTTATGTTCTATTAGTTCAATCGAAATAAATGATTATAGTGTATTTTTAAAAATTATGGGTGCATAAGCATTGTTATATATCTGATGTCAATAGTATGGTGGTAAATTTTTTGAGTAATAATCAGTGGCGAAACTAGAAACTAAAATTAATGAGAGGTGAAAAAAATATATAAATAAAAAGTTTTAATAGATCAAATACAAAATATTAGGTGGATAAATCCATAATATAAGATGAAAACAAATTTTAGATGGTTTGATTGATTTTAGAGGGTTAGAGCCAGGGCTAGTCAATTCTTGATTCTGCCTCTCGTAATAATGTTAATGATCTTGATTTAAAATTTATTGACATCAATTTTTTATCAATAATAAAATATAAAAATATTTCCATATATGGTTTGATGTACTGCGGTCTTGTGCCTAAGATTAGGCTTTTTTTCAACTGCTATTTGTTTGCTTTTTCTACCCTATTTGCTTGATCAATGAACTAGTTTTGTTTCATAATTATCGTTTATAATTTACTAATAATATCGTCACGTATGAATGAATGTTTGTTTGTTTAAGATGCATACTAAGTGAATATATATTCATATCTAAAGCTAAATTAGAGTTGCTAATACGTAAAAGTTGATAAATCTTAATTACAAGTAGCATAGTGTAATTACTGATTGTAGTGATATTTTCTTATAATTGCACGTAGATTGTGACATTTGTTAAATTTATTACTCATAATAATTTGTTGCATTGATTAACATATTTTATAAATCGTAATGCTCTTGGGGAATTGAACTTGATTGCGCGATGCATTAGGTTATTCTCTAGGTAGAATTCATACTTCTGTCGGTATATATGCGGGTATATGGTGACTTTAGGAAATTAACAGTTATATTCGCGATGAAGTCTTGTAGGGCTTTTGATAATGAGAGAGTAAATATTAATTCAAGAACATGTTTGTGATTGAAGACGAAACCCTCAACCAGTATTTCCTAACTTTCTGCTTGCCCATAAATATTTTTTCTTTATTATAGTTTAGTTAAAATTAGTTTAATAATTCAACAAATCCCACTTGATTACTTAAGAATTTGATAACAAATAACAATTCCTTATTTTCTAAAACGAATCTTTACTTACTACTCTACTCGTTATTGTAAAAAGTATATAAAATATTTTAACTGGTTTGAGACTCATCAATCAATGGTTGCTGAGTTCAACTAAACAATGGTCTAACGTAATGGTCTTGAGACCACTCTAGCTCTATAATTTAAAGAGATAGTAGTTTATCGATAAATTAATAAATAATTATTCACATGATATCCTGGTTTTTCTTATAATGCTACAAATCAAAATTGAATAATTGACTTATTTAATACAGAGTAAGTAGGATATTAAACCATTAAAATAGAGTGTGCCTTTGTGCAACCTATTTAACTCTACGGGGTAGGTAAGTCGAGGATATCGATGATCCATCACTTTACTCTACTTCTCTAATCATGCACTCTATGTTATATACTCCCTCCGTACTTATTATAAAGACGGAGTTCAAATTTTTTTTAGTCTCATTAAGTAGACGGAGTTCTAATTCCAAGGTTGTTTTTTTCACATATGCCCGTATTTACGATATTTGGGAACCATCATAATTAAGTATGTGTTTCTAATATTGGGAATAGAATGAAGTATAAGACATGAAAGATGATAGATATTTATAAAATTCATATTTTTTCTTATTCTATAAAAATTGGTAAATTCTGATTATATATAAAGGACGGGGGGAGTATTACTTTTAGTTTTTACAGGGCGGTAGTCAAATGAGATTTATATAGACTTTTATTTTTAGTGACTCCCGGAGACTCTCTGGAAGTATAGAGGTTTCCAGTGTTTTTAAAAGAGAATTGTAGAGAGTCTCTGGGACTTGTAGATACAAATCTAATAGATTTCTAGAGAGTCTTTATGATTTGTAGAGATAAAAAGATGTAAAATATTTAACCATAAATTCAAAACATCTACCAACTTTTATTATGCACATTACACAATTAACACAAGTATCATGAATACCTAGTAAAATTTGTGTCATTTGTCAAAATTAAAAGTTCATTGTTGTCATGTGCCTAATAAGTTTACATTCTCTTTATTCTACTTATCCCACATTTATTTGCTATGCTATCTCGCCACTGATTAGTATCTTCTCATTGTTGTAGAAAAAAAATAAAATAAGGTTGTGAATAACAGAAGACTCGATGTGGGAGGTGTAGAAGGGTGACCTTTACTTCTTACCATTGTCAATTTTTTATAAAGTTGTATACAGGAAATTAAATGGAAGATTGGTCCTAGTGGGCATTAGCTATTTTACAGAAAAACTGCTAGTATATCAAACCACTGTCTCTTTTAAAAATTCTTTGAGTACGAATATTTTATTATCTCATGGTGAATCATAAAAAATTATGAGGTTAGTTTATGATTTTCTCAATATGTTATGTTATGCTGACACTAGTATTGTTCATGCTAGCATGTGTGTTCTGCGGTCGTCTGAAAACTGCGTTCCAAATTGCATCACGAAGTGGAAGAGTCGCCGTTGTTCAGTATGTAGCTCATCAGGTCATCTTCTCCAACTAAAATTAATTAATTCATTAGTTTTTCCCGCTAATTCGGTTACAGAAAGCTAGCATTAAAATGATTGTTAACGAAATTCTGTTATATTGGTTTGCAGGCACTGCATGCAAAACCACTCTTTGTACTTGATTTGTGCAAACAATGGTTGGCTCAGTACATTTAACTTCTCGTTCTGTGATTAATGTATATTGTATGTGAAGATCTCATCAAGAGTGTATCAGCAAGGGAGCCACGAATGACCATCTGGATAGCTGATTCCGAGCGTTATCTTCAAAATAGTTTTAGAACTTTATTTCCTCAGTTTTGTTATTTTTTGTAGAGAACCAATTTTAACATTAGGATCCCATTATGGGGCTGAAGTATTACTATAGTGTGATTATTTGTAACAGATATCATAAGAGGCATGTGCGTGCAACAGAGTATTAAACCAAAAGCAGAGTGTAATTAGAAATAAAAAACAATTTGATGTAACACTAGACGTTTTGGCGACCCTTTACTTGCTTTATTTATCTAAAAAATCTGTCGGGGGGAGTTAGGAATAGTTATGGGTGGACTTTGATCGTTGGATAGGTTTGAAGAATGAGGACATTTGGATTATATCTATTTATCCAAATTTTCAAGTCTCTCAAAATATCACCTATAAGGGAGAGATTTCACTCATGCCTATTTTTATCCAAAAAGTCTCCCAAAATCTCAATAAGTAACAAATCCTTGATTTTGAAGTCTTAATCCAATAACAAGAGTGTTTGAGTGACTTCTAATAAATCTTAATCCAATAACAAGAGAGTTTGGAAGAATTTAAAAGACTTGGAAAAAAGTCTCTATCCAATAACATGAGAATTCGGGAGAGTTTTTTAAAATCTCAATTTAATAACAGCCTATGTGAGAATTCTCTATAAGTCATTTTAAATCCCAATCGACTACCTCCTGCTTAATGAGTCGGGTGTAATAAATCGGATACATATGTAATGAATTAGATCCAAACGAGTCAATTAACTTGGAGAAAAACAACCTATCAGTGTGTTCTTTTATGTATGTGATCTGCTACCGCTAGTTTGTAAGTCAGTTGGTCAGTCAATCAGCTCATGCAGAGCTAGGTGCATTAGCCGTTAAGCGTTAATGTTTGTTGATGGCATGGGCCACTTGCATTTGGCAAGCCCAGGTCGTAAACAGATGTGAATTTTGCAATGCTTCTGCACACACAATTCAAAGATCTATTCGAAAGAAAAGAAAAAAAAGCTTCACATACATTCACTCTATAATGCATCAGTTCTTGCACACGTGAAAAAGTTCGAAACTAAATGAAGAATGCATTTGCTTATTAGTAAAGCTCTTCACCCGGACATGTTTACAACTGAAATTTGCCATTTGGTACCAAAGGCTCGCATGCTTTACTTCACAGTCGGTCACTCTCACAGCATAACAGAAAGTACTTAACCACAAATTCAGAACAATTTGAAACTAGTCCTCTGAGACCGGTATTGGTGTTGCTGCTGCTGCTGTTTCCGTTCCTTTTCCTGTTAAATATATGGCTAGATTCTTTATCCACCTCAGCTACCGTCTCCAACAGCTCCAACAGTAGCGAGGGACAACTATCCTCCAAATACGCAAACCCTTCAGATTGCATCACCGCTACACATGAAACGTTGATAGATAAAACATACTATAGTAATAGCTTTAACTAGAACAGAAGATCGCCTTTGCTAATTCCCCTCTAGTCTATACAAATTTCTGTTAACTTAGAAACTAAATACAACACTCACCTCCTAAATTTTCTGGTCTAGCCGCAAAGTTTAGACACACGGTTTTCAGTTGCAGGCAATGGTGTTGTTCTGCTAGGGCCAGTGTTATTGCCACAGTGTTTGCGGCAATTTCTTCACATAACTTTGCCTCACAAATGAGTTTCAATCGAGCAAGATCAAAGCGATCTGCTGCAGCTAAGAGATGTTGGACAACTACAGTTGAAGTGCAATGAGGATCTGAGTCAAAAAGTTCGTGTGCCTTGGGAAGTTCATCTGAGTACAAAAACAGCAACATGGCCTGCAACATAAGGTATCCGCACTGATAAATATATCCCATAGATGAGGAAAAACATAGCTGCGAGTTTTTGCATGAATCTAAGCCATGAGATAAAGAGAAATTGTCTTTCACCTTTACCCCAATCGAATTTATTTCACTCTACACATCTATATCACGATGAGAGAAGCTAATACATTAGACGGAAATAGAGAGATGGTGCAAGGATTTAAAAACATTGAATGATCAAAAGCAATACCTTAAATGCAAGGGGATCAAAATCCTCAATGACTACCGTTTTCATGCCAGGATTTCCCACTAGTCCAAAAAATTGAGCTTTAAATACAGGAGACCGAGTTGCAACGACCAACTTATGGGCTTTGAATATCTTATCGCCAACTTGAAAAGTTATGTCAGAACCAGTACCAGATTCCAGCAAACTCTTGAGACTCGGAATCATATCTGACGGAGGTACGGGAATGGCATAATGTTTCCTCCCTTCAACACGAGTTCCCACTACACCAACCGTGCACTGGATGACTAGACAATCATCTTTAAGATAATTTGAATTTTCCAAAACCGACCTTTTAAGATACTGAGGAAATCCCCTGTAATAAATCGACATACAAACATCATTTATGCTCTAGGCAGTCCACAACAGTAATTTATTTTCTACTATACACCGATCTACGGGCACAAATAAAAAACCAAACATTCAGGTTTGATTGTGCAAAAAACAATTCCATTCACCATCTCTACTAATTGAAACTGTAAAATTCAAATATACTTTATATGCATATTCTTGTAAGTCTAAGATCAGCCTAATTAGAAATCCTTAAAAACGGGACTAAAGTATATTCCACCACATATACCTTCGTTACGAAGTAGCGGAATTCACAGGACTCGAATAACACCTATCCTCAAGTTTGAAAGAATTGACTTTGCAACTTCTTCTGAAACTGAAAGTGAACATCTTTCAACAGAAATGTCTAACAAATATTTACCAATTAGGAATCCAACACTGCTCCAAAGGCTCAATGCAAGCTACAATCTTTAACATTTTTGTGAAACAAACTATGTCATTCATATTACACAATTTGTGCCAGATAAAAAGCATAGCAATCAATTGTCTTCTTTGGTGTTTTGGCAAAGTGGGTTTGATATGTTGTATTCTGCAACCAGGCTAAGTAAGATGTTTCATTCTTGCCTCCGTATATACCTATTAGTCCAATGTTAACCGCTAACAAAAAAGTGATTAGAGCATGCTATAATATCCTAAAAAAATAATCTACACATGAAAGCAAAAATAAGTTTCAACTGTGCAATCAAATCCAGTAACCAAACAGATTTGTATGAAGTACAAAAATAGCATACTGGAATTCAAAAATTGGATTAGAACTGCAAGTAATTGGAAAACGTACCATATGCTTCCTTTGGATTTCAAAGTAAAAGGACCAGTCTCCAATGGAGAATCAAAATGGCTATCAACTTTATGTTTCCCTTTACCACTTTGATCTAATAGCTTCAACTCAAACAATGCTCTAACATCAGTACCAGGGCTTAGTAATACAACAAATAACGACACAAAATCCTTGTTAGCTGAAGTTTGTCCGTCTGGGTAAAAGCATATACACCATTCATACCCACCAACAGTGAATGCAAAACTCTTGATAAGTTTACCAACTCCCATTCCCTTTGCTAAAGAATACCCTCGGATCACATACTCATGGGAACCATTCACAGTCTCATTTATCGACTTCGACGACGTATCAAGAATATTAGACTTTGAATATCTTGGCTTTGTTGCTGCAGTACCCATTAATCTCTTCTTTCAAACCTCTTGTGGCAATTACTACAAGATCTAACTGCAAAAACCTTAAATTCCCAGAAGCAAAACTCTTTGACATTCCAATCTCGAAGGAAGAGAAATAGACACTGGAGTGGTTTCCATATCAAAAGTAGAATGAAGGATTTTGATTGCACCAAGGAAAGTAAGTGATTGCTTTCTGAGTGGCGTCATCGATCATCGATGGTCCTTGAGATAATAATCAGCGGAAAAATCGAGCAGTTGGAAGTTCTTCCGTACGGAAAAAGTCAAAAAGGCAGAAAGAGGA
This sequence comes from Papaver californicum, assembly GCA_023531435.1. NCBI lineage: Eukaryota > Viridiplantae > Streptophyta > Magnoliopsida > Ranunculales > Papaveraceae > Papaver > Papaver californicum. The sequence goes on along the minus strand of JAJJMC010020972.1, from coordinate 146,453 downwards.
ATCTAAAGCAGCCCCGCACTTTCAACTAATCAAATTTGTCGAGAATTTAAAATTTATACACTTCTTAATTTTTAGAACCGGAATTATTTTAGTCCTATTAAATTTTATTCTTAACTAGAGTATGGCTATTTTCCCAACCACCTGACTAGATAAATTAGAAGGCTGATATAGGGGCTCCCACATCAATAGAGGGGCTCCTAGTTGAGCCAAGGTGACCCAATTTTATGATAAGGGATGTCCTAGGGGGTAAAGTTAAATGTCCATTTTACCCTTCTACTAATTAAAACCTAAACTCTTTTAATTTCTTTTCAAAATTTTTATAACTTTCAAAAATAAAACCAAAGAAAAAGCCAATCGTAACCCATCTAAATTCATCGCCGATTCGCAAATTCATCGTCGATTAAAATCAACAAAACAATTCGAGATGAAGAACCATACTAATGGAATTCAAGGTAGTAGTGATGGCAATGAACACTTTTCAGGGCAACCTAATCAAGAGATTCAACAAGTAATCGATAACCGTTCGCAAAATCAAGCAGAGAAAAATCCAACAATGGTGTATCTAAGGTATTGAATCAAACCCATGTTATTCTTAGAACTTGTAATTGATTTATTCGCATGTTTGATCATGTTTTTGGGGAAAAAATGTTGGACACAGTTGATATTACGGTTGGGTCCGTGTCAAAACCCAACCGTAACATTTGGTGTTCTTGAGTATTACGGTTGGGTTATTTTCAAAACCCAACCGTAAATTAAATGGAAGAAGATGAATAGTTTAGGATTTTACGGTTGGGTTTCAATAGAAAACCCAACCGTAAGTAATTTGCGCCATTTTTTGAAAACCATTCTACGGTTGGGTTTTGAGAAAATCCCAACCGTAACACAACTTGCATAAAAATTTTGTTAGAAAATTACGGTTGGGTTTTTCTTAAAACCTAACCGTAACATATGTATAATTTTTTTTATATAGTTTACGGTTGGGTTTTGAGAATAAACCAACCGTAATATTTGCGCACATTAAAATTTATGTTTTTGTATTACGGTTGGGTTTTAAGAAAAACCCAACCGTAAAAATGATATGCAAGTCAGTACATGTAAGTTACGGTTGGGTTTTTGTAAAAACCTAACCGTAACATATGGAAGAACATTTACGGTTGGGTTATTCTCAAAAACCCAACCGTAAATTTTCCTGTGTAGTCGATTTTTTTTACTTGAAGTTGAATTGCTTGGAAATTATCTAACTTGTATTGGTTGTGTGTTGTAGGAAGAATAAAAGGGGTAATAATTTAACACCTATTTCTCACACTCCAACCCCTCGCCACGGAAAGCATTTAGGGGTTGAGAAGAGAGGCGTGAGCAAGACCCATAATCCCTCTTTTGAGGTAGGTGGTGGTAGTGATCCTCAAATTACAGAAGAGGAATATAATGTGTTCCAAGGCTTGGGTGATCTACCAACACCCAGAGGTTCTCTTGTGATTAGAGAACCACTACAAGAGCAACAAGTAGAAGAAGAAGAGGGGGACAGAGAACAACATGTCCCTCAAGGCAAAGGTAAAGAAATTAGAAAAGAAAAGGCAAAGAAAAGGGTGGTTGCCAAAGAAATTCCCAAAGAAAAGGCCGAACCTCAACTTTGGCCTAAGAGGAGGAATGGAGGACTATGGGGTGAGGCCCTAGACAAATCAACAATATTATTTGGTTATCCCCATTCATGGGCTGCCAAAGTTGCAGCGACCAAGGTATTATTCTAATCACTTCTCTTATTCTGTTAAATTTTGGTTTGTTAACTTGTGTAAGTAAAACAATTTTTTTTTTATTCTTTGTAGGATCATACACAGGCGATCAAGAAATTGGTTCGTCAAAGGGCACAACATTGGCCCTTAATTGAAGAATGTACGGCTGTACAAATTCTTGTAAATGGTACCGGGTTAGCTCCCGGAATTACAAATTCAATGTGGGAGTATGACAGTGTCGTCTGCGCAGCGTTCCGGGGAACGTTATTGTCCTGAGACCGATACGTTTCATCTCCCATTCGGTGAAATGAATATAATGCCGGATGGTGTCCACTCAATTCTAGGGCTGGAGGTGGAAGGTAAATCTGTGTTTGAGGGTTTTGACAACAACATGTCCTGGAGTGATATTTATGCACTTGTCAAAGAAACACTTGGATGGGAGAAGACCGAAGCTGAATCGGAATTTAAATTGGTGACTGGAGATAAACCGGGGATGCCAAAGAAGAAAGTTCAATACATGAGCAAGAAAATATTGCTGCGGTCACTACGGGAGAAGTTTGGAGGGACCGCGAAGTTGGAAATGGCTGGGGTCGTCATAGATGACACCAGAGCCATTCGAACAGCCAGAGCTTATCTGCTATATATGCTCGGCACCATCTTCTTTGGTGACAACTCGGGCAACAGGGTGAACGTCCATTATCTACAATGGCTTCAGGGTGATCTCGGGATGACCCATCAGTACTCGTGGGGAACTGCCACCCTGGCCTACCTACTTGCTAACCTTCGAAAAGCTTCGAGGGTCAAGGGAACTGAGATTGCCGGTAATACCGGTCTGCTTCAGGTAATTTATTGTTTGAATTTGAATGTTCAATTTTAATTTATTTATTTTTTCATTTTCTTATATTAATATTAATTATCTTTATAGGCATGGGTATACGATCACTTTCCCAGACTGGCTCCTCAAACAAGCGTTGATGTTAATGGACCTACGGGAAAGAAATTCGTCTTCATCGGGACGCAGGCAAAATATAAGGAAATGCTCATAGCAAAGATGAGAAAAGAAATTGATGCTTTCACGGTCGAAGATGTTGTTTTCGATCCTTATGTGAAGATTAGCATAGAGGGTGATGGACATGTTGAAGATTTACGACGATTGTCGGACGTGGCAGGCTACAACGGCCCTTTGTACCATCCGTTTGGGTACGTGATGTCCAACCCGCGGCGAACTCTCCGCCAATATGGATACGTCCAAACAACGGTTACACTGGAAATGTTTAAATTGTGTGTGAATGGGTCGATGATCGAAGGGCCAAACATCGTGTTAAACTATGAGCCAACGCCTTCAGTCGCGGTTTGGAATAACCGCAATGATCCGAAATACCAACTCCAAAGGAATGAGTTAACTCCCTCTCCGGGCACAAAAAAGGCTACAGGAGATTACTTGGATTGGTATCGCCATTTTGGTCATCCAACTATCATCAACAATGATCCGGGGACTCTGGCAATCAACACAGGAGATGGTTTCTGGAAGAAGGCATATTTCAATTTGGTACGTACATTATTTTTGTTATTAATATTTTTAAGATTTATTATTAAACACTGATCCTACTTTTATTTCCATATGTGAATAGAAAAAGAAAGCCGTTGCATTGGCGGACTCTATTAATCCATGCCTAAGCACAATTGATGTGAGGACGCGTGACCATCTCAAAGGTTTGATTAGGGAGGTTCATCATGAAGTTGAGGATGTGCAGCGGACTTTAAAAAGGAGTAGACCCAGTACAAGAGGCGCGACTACAGATGCGAGTACTACTAGGAGAGAGCCCCAAGCATCGGATGAAGAGACACATGATGAAGCCGGGGATGCTCAACGTGGTGCTCGTACTCGAGGCGGTCGTGTTGGAGCTCGTACTCGTGGCGGTGCTGCTCATCGTAATGTTAGGAGCAAAAAAAGAGCTCGTAAAAGTCATCGACCTACCCCTCCTCCTTCTCCCTAACTCTATGTGTATGGACAACAAATTTTAAGGTATGTGTGAATTAGTTGTGAAGTTAGATTTGAAATTTGAATTTAACTTGGACGTGAAATGAAAAATCAGTCGCCAAAATTTAGTTACCAGTTATTTGAAGTTGGAAACCAAAAAACTTATATTTTTCCGGTAAAAATACCCAGTCACATTAGTATTACGGTTGGGTATCAGAAATACAGCCAACCGTAAAACTGGGAAAATGAAAAATAAGACAGGTTTACGGTTGGGTCTCTAGCCAAAACCCAACCGTAAAACTGTCACATTTTTATAGTACAGTTTTACGGTTGGGTGTTTGATGAAAACCCAACCGTATATATGAAAGAATAATGTTACGGTTGGGTTTTTGCTGAAAACCCAACCGTAAAATTTATGACC
>JAJJMC010020972.1:110378-142311 GCA_023531435.1 Papaver californicum | reverse complement strand
AATCTAGTTAAAATGATTGAATAAGTTCAAATTTTTGATTTTGAAACTCAAATTTGACCTTAAAACTCAAAGGTAAAAACATTGGTTACGGTTGGGTTTTTGCTGGAAACCCAACCGTAACATTTATGACCTTAAAACATAATTCCCCTATGATATTACGGTTGGTTTATTTTCAAAACTCAACCGTAAATACTATTTGTGGAAAGTTTTGGGTCGTTTTTGAATTATACTTTTTTTGGGTTTTCAAATAGAGCCGTTCAAACCTTGTACGACCCATCTTTCAAAATATAACCGTTATACTTCTGGTTTATAAGTGGAATAGTTGAAGACATATCCTTTCCATCCATTTTTTTCAAAAAATAAACCTTTATGTTACAACAATCATCTCCAACATAGTGGAACATGGGTCAACCTGGCATTAAAAATCCAGATTTTTCTTTGGAAGAAGATTTATATATTTGCCGCAACTATGTATTATGTTTTCCAAAAAGAGGAGAAGAAAGAAGGCAAAGTGGTATAACGAGTCCGAGTTATTGGCAAACAATCCATGAAAACTTTTGTTCTGAAACAGGCAACCCTTATAACCGTGATCACGTCAAGTTGATTTGTCGATATAACACTATACACCGATACGTAGAAGAATTTATGGCATTAGTTCGTATTATTGGTCAACTACGACTTAGGGGTGAAACCGATGATGAGGTGTTACAGAGATCTCTTACGGAATGGAGGAGATGGAAAATATGGCCCTTTTTATACCTACCTCATTATCACATCCTAAAAGACTTTTTGCTCACTCACAAACATATTTATTAGTTCTTTTGTAATGCCATTTTTGGGTTTTTTAGTGTTAATTTCAATTGTATCCTAGGTTACTTTAATGATTTCATGGGTTGTAATGTGGTCAAAAATTGATGTTTACATAAATTTTGTGTTTTGAACCCAGTTTTGAGTGAATTGAAATTCCAAAGAAAGATTAATTATAATAATATTACGGTTGGTTTTGAGTGAAAACCCAACCGTAAACCTTCCAGTTTAAATTCATCCAGGTTTACGGTTGGGTTTGTACTCACAAACCAACCGTAAAAGTGACAGGTTTACGGTTGGGTTTTGAGTACAAACCCAACCGTAAACCTGAGTGAATTTAAACTGGAGGGTTTACGGTTGGGTTTTCACTCAAAACCCAACCGTAATATTATTATAATTGTTCAGTGACTAGTTTACGGTTGGGTTTTTACTAAAAACCCAACCGTAAACCTGGAAACATTTTGTAGTAACACATATGATAGTTCAAATTTTTATATTCCAAAAAACTATATTCATATTATGGTTCCTCCAACATACATATTAACATTCTGACTCCGACTCAGAAACAAATGATATGAATTGAAATGTCGGTGAGGGTTTTAATGCCTTCCAGAGTTCAAAATTGTGCTTGAATCTGTGACACCAAGACTTGGCGATATCACCGTCGTACCCATCCTGTAAAGGGGGTAATGGACTTCCTTCTTTCAACTTTAGACCAACAAAATGGCAGTTCTGCACCAGCCCAATCACACATCTTCTATTTGCCAATTGTTCGACAAATGTTGATCTTGTTGGTGCAAATGTTAAACAATATCCATTTGAGATATAATGGATGACGCAATTAAAAGCGTTGGCAAGGATTTGGCCACATATTGGCATGCTCATCCAATACTCACTAGTGCAATTCTTATTGCCTATTAAACGCCTTTCGAGAGCAATGAACTCCTCGTTTAACAACGACTCTTCATCTCTATATGCACACATCATTGGCTTGTATATATCCGGGTAAGAGCGTAGTTCAACCGCTGACTTATGCCTTACAAAAGTTACTTCGTCCATACCCAACCCTGCTGCTCCGCTAAATGGTCCAACTTGTTCGATGAATACATGGTATCCACAATTACCATCACCGGCAACATCGTCGGTGGCCTTTATGTATGGACGAAAAAAAGCTGGGAACGATGACATATAATTTTCATAAATAATTTGCTCGGTTCGGACGATTTTGCCATTCTCATTTCTTGAATAGTTAGATGGAAATTGCATCAATCCTCTTGCAATCCGGATCGTATATGGCTCTTCAACCACTAATGTATTGCTTTTAAGTTTTTCTTTTCTTCTTGCTGATTCTTTCATACTAACTCTTTTTTTTCTTCTTGCTAATTCTTTCATACTTACTCTTATTGAGTTTGGGTGTGGAGGTACTTTTCCCTTGGCACCAAGTTCAATTGTTGAACTATGTTGAGTGGGAACCGCGGGACCTTTTCCTTTAATATCTACTACACTTGGTCCCCCTTGTTCCGTTCGACTGATTTTTCTTTGAGCATCGTCCTCCTTCTCATCCTCTGCTTCATATTCATTTTGCAAATGCTCAAATGCACAAGGGTTTCTTTTCTTTGATTCTTCATGCAATTCCCTAGCTTTTTTCCGTCCCACGGCCCTCGATTCTTTGGTAGAAGGCCTACCTTTTCTCTTCCCTCTAATTGGTTCCTTGACAGAGTACCTTGTGTGCGGAAACACGAAGTAACTCAAGTTTGTCAACCAAATTTGCCTTTGCGCCTTATTTAATGTATCGTATTTCTTGGCTATAGCCTTTCCAACGTGGGTGTCGGCAAACGATGCACCAAAATCTTGCTCGACGATGGGTTCATCGAAAGACAATTGTTGCCAAAACGGATCAATATCTTGAATTGGGATCACACCGTCTTCTTCGTACTTGGGCATCATATGCCGGCAGGGAAGTCCCAAACTTGACATGTTAGGACAAACACAATCTTCTTCTCCGTGTAAGTTGCCCAATCTATAGTGCTTTATTTCGTACATTATCTTCTCAATAGCACAATGCGACACCTAATAAAAAATACTTTGGAGTAATGGTTCGTCTTTATAGGTGACGTGTTTTCTAGAAAGGCTTTTTTCAAAAGATTCCTTAACTCTGTCAAGGTAACGGACAAAGTAATCGTGCATCGCTTCGAAGACCGTAACAAACCCACCATCATAATTATGAAGCTTCTTCTTCATTCTGTTGTGAGATGACTCCACGGTACTTGTAGCTTGGTTGTCAAAGTGCCTATATTGGTTTGTGAACGCCGCTACAAACTTCTCTTTGTGGGGATTCAACCAATTGTCCATCAAATAGTTCACAACTTTTGGATAATTACTCCAATGCAAGCATAACATACGAACATTTTCTTCATAGTCTTCCTTGGTGATAGACCATGTCAAAGCATCCCATTCAGTTTGGAAACTAGCCCATTTTAGTTCCGCCAACTTGTCATCCTCCTTGAATTTTTCTTTGGCCGCTTCTTGTTCTGATACCGGCAATTTATTAATTCTCTCCATCTCGCTTCTCTTTGTTGGCCGAATAATCGTTTTGCACTTGGTTTGAATATTATTCCACAAGTGGAACGTGCAAAGAAGATGATGACCATCTGGGAATACCCTTGCAATGGCATTCATCAAGCCTTGTTCTTTGTCGGTGATAATTACCTTAGGGGTATAACCTTCAACGTAGAATAATTTAATTTGTTCCAATTCCCACACATAGCTTTCTTCGAGCTCGTTTCTCAAGAAGCAAAAGGCAACACTAAACGGGGACTTGGTAGAAGTTTGCCCTACAACATTCAAAACCGGGAGCTCATACTTGTTAGTTTTGTACGTGCAATCCATCATAAGCACTTGATGGGAGCACCGTGCTAACTTTATAAACTCGGGATGAGCCAATATAATATGCTTAATTTGTTTATTTTCATCTTCTTCGTGAAACATGGTGTAGTTTTTTGTCTCCTCCAAGTACAAAAGTTGTTGGATCGGGTCCCTTTCTTCCCATTTCTCACGCTTCAACTTGGCTTTGGCGTTGTAGATTGTCTCCAACGTAGACACATTATTTGAGTTTATTTTCTTCAAGTGCCCGAGTATATCACTGGGTTTCAAACGCTTATCCGTCATATCGTTTACGATGAGCTTTTCTTCCTTGGTAAGCCGGGCCATAGAAGGATGCGTTAACAAAGTCTCTAGTGGTAGGTGGTTGTGACGACCGCATACAACTATAGACAAGAACCACTTATTCTCGTTGTTCTTATGAAATTGAAGTTTGAAAGGACATCCCGTCTTCTTAGTGTAAGTTTTTCGTTTGATCTTCGTCTTTGGTACATACTCAGTACCCTTCTTTGCATGTCTTGTGTATTGTCCACTACACTCACAAACCATTTGAAAGCGGTTGTGTTTTTGTTGGTTGTTACAAACAAGCACACACATGATGAGTTTCCCATGTCCTGTAGCCCACTTCTTTGCATCTTCTTTTTTATCCCATGTCTACATGGTCCAAAAACATAAAGTTAGGTTAAAAAAATGGCATTATGACAATTGTCGATAGGGATTAACAACTTATCTATAACCTACCAGGTCGTTCAAATAGTGATCCGTAGTATCTATAGTTTCAATATCATTTGGAGGAGGCTGATCATACATTGGTTGAGGTACAACCGTAACCTGAACAAAAAAGATCAAGGCCAAGCGTCAGAAAAAACACTAAAACCAATAAGTTTACGGTTGGGTTAGAAGCATCGGACCCAACCGTAATAACGTCATACCCAACCGTAATATCGTAATACCCAACCGTAATATCGTCATACCCAACCGTAATACAGGGAAAAAAGTCAACCCAATGTTACGATTGGGTTGGCAACCAAAACCCAACCGTAACAAGTGCAGTAAATACCCATGCACGTAATAAGTTACGGTTGGGTTTGTGGTAAAAACCCAACCGAAAAACTGTAAAACTGTACTTTTCAGAAACACAAATGGATACTTACGGTTGGGTTTCTTGACAAAAACCAACCGTAACTATACTGTTGTAAAAAAAAAAAAAAAATTTATGCACTTCAGTTCCTTAAATATCTGCAAAAAATGAAAAAGAGTTTAAGTTAGAATCATACCTGACTATTCTCAGCAGTTGTATCTTCACTTTGACGACAAATATCAAGCTTTAGTTTCACCATCACAACTTACACTTAAAACCTCTCTACCATCCAAGTAATCATACATTGTTGGGTCTCCCTCAATGGGTATGTAGAATTTAGTTTGGCAATCATACAAGGATTCACACTCCACAAATTTGCCACTAGAATCACTCATTTTGGTGTTTTCAAAATTTTGGGTTAAAACTCTCTTATCTCTCTTCCACTTTTCCCACCAACACAAAACAAATACAAGATTGATTTAACCATAAAAAATGAAGAATATATGAAACGAAGATGATCATTTACGGTTGGGTTTCAATAAACAACCCAACCGTAAATAAAATTCCAATTAAAAACTTATGTTTACGGTTGGGTAACATAATTAAACCCAACCGTAACATAATTTGCAATAAAATAACATATTTTTTACGGTTAGGTTACATTACATAACCCAACCGTAAATGATCATCGCACTAAAACTAACACTAACACTAAAAATGACGGTTGGGTTCTAAGCCAAAACCCAACCGTAATATAATTTGCACAAAAATCAATAATATATTACGGTTGGGTTCTAAGCCAAAACCCAACCGTAAATTATCACTCAATAGTCACAAAAAAATTACAATTCCAACGGTTATTTTTTTTCAAAATCTAGCCGTTGGGAATTTTTTCCCTATAAAAGGTAACATTTCCTTTTATAATTCTCATTATTCTCTATCCCTTTCATTCTCATTATAATTCTAGACTTTCCAACTCATTCTCGCCATACCCTTTCAACCATTTAAAATGGTTCGATACACGAATGATGAAGATGTTGCAATTATTCGAGGGCGGGTTACGATGATAGACCACGCTTACGAGAGAGCCTTCTATAACAACAATAGAAACGTTGATATAGCTGAAAATTGGATGGACTGTCAGGAGGACGATTCTTGGTGGGAGGGTGTGTTTGAAATGTTTGTGGCATTACACGGGAATAGATATCGGAGGACGATCAGTAACATCAAGGGACGCTTTCAGGCGTTGTATGAAGAAATGGAAAACCTAAAACTGGAAATGAAAATGAGAGTTGAAGCATTTCCCGACGAAACCAATGTGGAAAGAGTAAGTGTGTCAATTAATAAATGGTTCTTTCTTCCCAATTTTTTTTTAAAATAATGAAACTTATAATTGATTTATTTTTTTTCAGCATGTCATGGCTAGGGCGCAGTATAAAATCAAATATGGGAAGGAGTTCAAGCATACAGATTGCTATCGTATCTTGGAACATAGTTTATATCTTGAGTTTCGCCGTTATGATTAAGTGTTTAAGTTTAATCATCTAATGATATACTGTATTTCGTTTCATTTAGTTCTTCCTTTAATGTTAAAAATAAGGTTTTTTACAACTATGGCATTTCATAAGAAAATGAACTAAACCCAAGCATAACTAATTTTATCTTAAAAACTTCTCTTACGGTTGGCTTCCATGACTCAACCCAACCGTAACTAGAATCCATACTAAAAATTCATATTTACGGTTGGGTTCGATTACTAAACCCAACCGTAACAAAAAATTGAACAAACACCAAACTTTCTTACGGTTGGGTCTCAAGGAAAAAGCCAACCGTAACAATATCGTAAAATATACACTAACAGTAACACTAGAAGTTACGGTTGGGTTCGATTACTAAACCCAACCGTAAATAAATTGTAAAAACACCTCATCATCTGTTACGGTTGGGTTTTGAGGTGAAACCCAACCGTAAATTCTACGGGAATCTCAAAATTTCTGAATTTACGTCCTCTCAAAATACACAATTCCAACGATTTTTTTTTCAAAAATCTACCCGTTGGTGACTTTTTCCCTATAAAAAGAAACCTTTACTTGTCACTTTCTCATTATTCTCTATCCCTTTCATTCTCATTATAATTATACACTTTCTCATTATTCTCACCATACCCTTTCAACCACTAAAAATGGTAAATACATACACGAATGATGAAGATGTTGCAATTGTTCGAGCATGGCATACGATGGTAGAGCATGCTTATGATAGAGCCTTCTATAACAATAATAACAACGTTGTTTCACAATAAAATTGGAATGAGGGTTTTGATACGGATGAATGGTGGAATCGTGTATTTCGAATGTTTGCGGCATTACATGGGAATGTAAACCCTTGGGTTACGTGGAGAGCCATCAAGAGACGGTTTGAGACGTTGTATCGATGCATGAACAACTTAAAACTAGAAATGAAAGCTAGATTCGAAGCAAATCCCTATGAGAACGGTGTGGAAAGAGTAAGTTTGTCACTTAATAAATCGTTAATTAAAAAGAGATTTCTAAAATTCAAACTTATAATTGATTTGTCTTTTTTCAGAATGTGTTGGCTATGGAGCAATATAGAATCAAATATGGGGAGGAGTTCAAGCATACAGATTGCTATCGTATTATGGAAACAAGTCGGGTGTTTGATTTTCGCCATTATCTTTAAGTGCTTAAGTGTAATCATCCAATGTTCTATTGTATTTCGTTTCCAATCGTTTATTTCCTTTAATGTACTACTTTAAATCTATTACAATACAAGGAATAAGTTACAAAGTTGTGTTTTAAACCCAATTTGGAGTATATTGAAAATCAAAAAACAGTTAACAGGACAATTTACGGTTGGGTCCGATAACTAAACCCAACCGTAATACATTTTGTACAAACACCACAACTTGTAACCCAACCGTAATTCTGTGTTGAAATTGAAACAAAAATTAACATATTATGTTACGGTTGGGTTATAAGCCAAACCCAACCGTAAGTTCTACTGGCTACGGTTGGGTTTTAAGGCAAAACCCAACCGTAATTCTATGTTGAACTTGAAACAAAAATTAACAGAATATGTTACGGTTGGGTTATAAGCCAAACCCAACCGTAAATTAAACTGGATACGGTTGGGTTTTAAGGCAAAACCCAACCGTAAATATGTGTTGAAAATGGAACATAAATTATCAGAATTTTTACGGTTGGGTTATAAGCCAAAACCCAACCGTAAATTCTACTGGATAACACAAATTTAGATTATCTAATTTGTGTTTTTTTCGTTTTTTCTTTGTTTCAAACACCCAATTTACCTTCAATCTAGAAAAAATGATTGAATTATTTCAAAATTTTGCTTTTTAAAACTCAAAATTAACCAAAAAAATCAATTCTCCTAAGGATAAGTTACGGTTGGTTTTTCCTTTAAAACCCAACCGTAACTAAGGGAAAAATGTGGTTCATCAATTTCTTCAACTTACGGTTGGGTCTGGTTTAAAACCCAACCGTAACTAGGGGAAAAATTGGGTTCATCATTGTTCTTTGAGAAACCCAACCGTAACTTGGGAAAAAGATGGTGTTCTTCATTTTCTTCCAGTTACGGTTGGGTTTTCAACAAGACCCAACCGTAAGTCTGGATGTTCTTGGTGTTACGGTTGGGTTCGACATGAAACCCAACCGTAACTTTCTCTGAATCACAAAAAATCAAACTTTCAAATCGTGATTTCATCTAATTTGAGCCATACAAAGATCAAGAGTTTAATCTAGAGGTATCTAAATGCCACTATGGTTTATTGAATCAAAATCTAGGGTTTAAAAAAAAAACCCATAAAATTTTCTTAAATTTCATCAAGTTTTTCTTCCCACCAAACACAAATTCAAAAAAAGAATTTGATCCTAAAAATTTGATTAAGAAATATTTTATGTTTAATTAATCATGATTAGCTTAATCTAATCTTAACTAATTAATGTAATTAACATTAATAATCAGGGATAGTTTGGGTATTTGATAAGAATTATGGATAAGGGATTTTTGAGTTTTACTTCATAGTGCCCCTATTTCGTCTTATTATTGGAGCCCCTCTATTGATGTGGGAGCCCCTATATCAGGCTTCATAAATTAACCAATTTTAAAATTTCTCTTGGGAGGCTTCCTGAAATTTACTACGGATCAATCAAGTACGTGGTTTTTCACAAAAATTTCAAGCGATGAGTCATAAATTGCCGGCTCTATGAAAATGTTACGAACTATCTGTCGACGATGATATAATTCTTTTTTTTTTAAAGCAAACCTTAATAGGAGAAATTATTAATAAAAGTAAGTAAAAGACAAGAATAAGAGGGGACATAAAACCAAAATCTCTCGTGTATACATACAATACAATGATATTTGCCGTTTACCATAATTCTTACTTGACATACTTAACCAACCATTCCAACATGTTGTTATGAGCTTCTTCAGCATGCTTTACAGCTTCTTTGTCTTTGACATCGTATCTCACAGTCCACCCATGTTTTACCCCATTAAAAATCTTCACAAAGCTAGCCACCTATAAATGCATTGAAGATTACATCTCATCTTAATCACTTTTGGGTTCACAATAAAGGCCATATAATGTCACTTGTTTATGCAATGTGTATAAGGCATTACTCGAGAGATCGACAGAAAAGAGATTGTTATTCAGTCCTAATACATATAAGAGATTCTTTACTTTACTTTACCTGATCAGATTTGGTTTGTAAAACTTCTTCAAATTGCTTCACAAGTTCTGGTGGACACAGATGGTCGACTTCAGGTACCAATATGGAGATAGGTACCTTGACTTCTGAAATTTTAGTAAGCCGAAACCACACTTGTCATTTCTAACACTAAAATCAATACTTACTCAAAAAAATGCTGAACAGAAACATTCTTGAAGAAAACCAACCCATACCCTTGATATCATCCACTGTAACCAGTCCAGGATGCATCATAACTATAGCTTTGAGATCATCAGACTTCGCTAGTTCACCGACTACCTTCCCTGAGGTGAATTCGATAGAACAAAACGGATTCAGCAACCCATATCCATCATCAAGTTAACTCTTTAAGTAAGCATCGAGACGCTTACCTCCCCAGCACGTCCCTGCAGCTCCAACGGCGGAAATTCCTTTAACTTTTAGAGCTTCAACAACTGTTTTCGCCTCTTGAGTTCCCACATCCTACAGATGATCACTTGTGTTAAGAACAAAATCTCAAATCTAAATTTTGATGAGAGAACAATGAATTGAAGTTGACTCAAATAGATGAACCAACCGTTCCATGAGATTCAATCCAGACCCAGACATCCTTATCAGTAGTATAAGGATCCCAATGAAAGAAATCAGGAACTACAACATAGAATCCAGCTGCTGCAACTTTGTCAGCTAAATTCCTTTTACATATAGAACAAGAAGGATGTCGGTCTGGCGAAAACTTAAAATCTTTTGCCAAGAACATCAGAGTAATTGGATTTTGATATTTGGGTAATAATAAAAATGAAACCTTAATTGATGTTGTTCTTCCCCAAATGGAAGAACCCTAATTTTAGAAATCACCAATCCAATTTCAATTTGAAAATACATGAATCGAAACATAATTATTCAAATTAATCATTCAATACAGCTCATATCATTAAATTTAAGTAATTCGCCTATTAATAACCTTAATTTCAGCAATTAAAACACCTAATATACAATTTTCCCCAAATCAGGAACCTTAGAACAAGATGACAGTAATAATAACCTCAGAAAGATTGAGAAATAAAACCCAATCAACAATCTTCCCTTGGATTTATCGATCCAACAATGATTCCCTATTCAGACACTTCGATGGATTAACGCCAACATTCACAGTAGACCCATTAACTTTCTCTCAGGTAATCCTCTTAACATGAATAAAAATGTTTTATAAAAGTACCAAAATCCAATGGGAAAATTAGAAACATGTCCCGGTTTTATACCCTCATATGAGTCTATGTTTTGTAACGGCTGGAATTAATGGATATGTTTCAACCGTCTATTTTATCCGTTAAATATATATTTTTAAACAGTTATACCCTTCTCACATAAAATATTTAATTGTTAAAGAGAGAGAAAATTAAAAATATATACTGGATTTATGAAGTTATCATGATGGTGATTGATTGACGAAAACAAAAGTTGATTTAACGGAAAAAATATAAAGTTGATCAAGGAAAAATATGTATTTAACGAAAAAAATAAACGTCTGAGACATATTTCTTAATTCCAGCCGTGATAGGAACGGAAGGGTATAATTTGGGACCTGTTCCTAAAAATTCTAAATCCAATTAACCCTAAATACAAATGTTTTATAAAAACGACGGCATACCTCAAGTTAGGCGCTTCATATCCTGCAACATAAAAGTTGAGAACATTAAGACTAAAAATGAACCATTTTTAATTCGACAATCAAAAGCCTCCGAGAACCGAAATATTTAAGGCGATAGAGTGAAGAAAAACCGACTGGGAAAACAATTTCTTAACTTCCAAATTTGGCCTAAGACAATTCAAATAGTACAGCCTAACGTTATATATCAGCATCAGTCATGAGATAAGTTGCAGTATCTTTACTAGCCAGATCTCAAAAATCAAAGTGGGTCGTTACCGAAAACATCAGAAACAAGAAGAACTCCAAGCTTTGAATCCAAAGAACCAGAAACATAGCTTGGCAGACCTCCAATTTCTTAACACATCCACTTCCTGAACTTGAACTTACAGCTGGTGGATTCTGACAACACTCAATTCCTGCCATTTTCCTCTTACTGTCTAATGCAAATTCCCTACTCTATTTTTTTGCTTCAAAATGAGCAGAAGGGACAGTCAAAGAAATTCAATCACTATGTGGACCCAAAACTCTATTATTAGGTGTGGAATAACACCTATTCCATCATATACTGCCGGTCTGACGCCACTGATGACATCGGCTGAGGAAACTGGGGTTGAAACAACAAAAAAGTTTTGTTTCTTCCAACACAGTGGGAGATGATTTAGAGTACTACTGAAAGTTTATCTGCAGTTCAAACCTTAAATTTTTTGAGTGAAAAATATGTAGCTATGGGGCAACAGGACTACTCATAGTAAGAAAAAACTACTGCAGTCAGTCAGTCACATGGTCAACACCTTGTAACTTATGAGCAAGGACAGAAAAAGGGTTGCTAGGACCTGCATCTTTGAAAGAGCCACCAGATCGGGTTTCAGCCATTTACATCTTTTACAGAGCGCTACCTCCACGCAGCATTTGAAATCTAGAAAAAGCTCGAGTGCTTAAAAAACCACTATTGATATGCAATTATGGCCCTATAAGACCTTAAACATGTACACTCTGGTCTAGTACCGGCTCCAGAGACAAAACCGTTGTGGTATGATAACCACCACACTCATCCACCCTGAGTTACAATAGAGGCTACAAAGCACTTTTACGGCAAAAACCAGAGATACTAACATACTTAAAGAACCACTCTAACATGTCATTATGAGCTTCCTCTGCACGCTTCACAGCTTCTTCATTTTTGATGTTGTATCTCACAGTCCATCCGTGTCTAACCCCATTAAATATCTTTACAAAGCTATCCACCTGTGAAAAAAATATGTATGTACAACAAATTAGTAAAATCCTATAGACATACCTGAAAATATTTCGTATACAATTAAATTTTAATCATCTTACCTCAGGTTTAGTTGATAAAATTTCTTCAAATTCTTTCACAAGTTCCGGTGGAGTAATATGGTCGACTTCAGCTCCCAGTATTGAAATAGGTACCTTGATTTCTGAAATTTTATAAGCCGAAACGACATTTGTTATGACTAATGTTGAATGACGAATGAATGCTTGAACCTTGAAGAAAACAATTCCTACCCAAGATGTCATCGACAGTAACAAGTGATGGATGGAGCATCACTATAGCTTTAAGATCAACTAGCTTCGATAGTTCCACAAGTACCTTTGCTAGAGACAGACCGGACAAAAACCGGTGTAATTAGTAACCAATTTCACAACTGACATGTTAATTATAGTTCTGGTACATAGAGATTCTTACCACCCCAGCAGATCCCTGCTGCTCCAATTGCAAAAATCCCCTTGCTTCTTAGAGCTTCAATTATCGGTCTAGCTTCTTCAGCTGCATCCTCCTGCAAATGATTTTTTATCTTTAGAACAGCAGTTTGACCTTAAACTTGATGAAGGAATTATAAATGAAAACTAACTGAAAAACAAAACAAAAGGAAATAAGCGAGTCAAAGTGTACCAACCGCTAGATGAAACTGATACCACGTTATCAAATCCTTTTCAGGAGTAAAAGGATCCCCATGAAGGAAATTAGGAACTACAACATAGTATCCAGCGGATGCTACTTTGTCTGCCAGCTTCCTGATATTAGAAAATCGTATACGTTATCACTAGATGTGAGTCATATGACATCATGTTGTATTCCTAATTTAACAGTAAACAGAACTTCCCAAACTTATATCAAGTTACAAACTTTAATTTTATCAAACAGTACTAAGGCTTTTAAGTGGTTGAATGCCAAGTAAAGCAAAATAAAGCATTCAAGAGTAATAGAAATTCAATTCAACTTGATATACCTCAAATTAGGTGCTTCAAATCCTGCAAAAGAAAGATGAGACTATTAGTTACGCGAAATCACAAACAAGCTATCTTTAATTCGAGTGAGTCTAAACTATAAGGCAACAGTCTATAGATGATTGGAAATAAATATACTGTCTATAAGATATTGAAGTTCCGAATCCGGCTAAGGACACAATCAATTTTGTTGGACCTGACATTAAAAGGAAGGTATACCAATTCCAATACAAGCAAACCCACTTATGAATGCACCAAGAACCAGAATTTGTATACACACAACATTTACTAGCTGTAAACACAAGCAGAAGCCACTGTAGAGTGCACAAATAGAAAGCAACAAATTCATGGTATCATATAATCTTTAATCAGTGTTAGTATTAGAGATTAAAAGGGAAAGAAATAATAATCAAAGTAAGGGGATTACCAAAAACATCAGAAACAAGAAGAATTCCAAGCTTTGAATCCAAAGAACCAGTAATATAGCTTTCAAGACCTCCGATTTCTTCAACACATCCACTTCCTGAACTTGAACTAAGATCTGGTGGGTTCTCACAACACTGAGATCCTACCATCTCTCTTTTCTCTGTACAAAAAAAAGAAAAAAAGAAAAAAAGAAATCACTACTCTCTTGTAATGAGTTGAGAGTTGAGACAGGTTGCATTGGTAGTTGACTTTTGAATGTTAGTTGAAGGTTGACCCAAATTATGCAAGTGTGAAAATGGGTGGAAATAATAGTAAAAGTCGCCTCTTTCTAGTAATGTTGGCAGTTATTACAGTTAAAGAGTGTACCTCCAATTCTGTCAACATATACACTTCCAGATTTAGAGCTTATTACAACATTGATAAGGTCCTGCCATTATTTCATCAATAAGGAAAAATAAAAATATACTGACAACAGCAGTAGCATAGTAGATGTAGGAATGAACGTCATCCTGACTAACACTTGACATACTTAGAGAGCCATTTTAACATGTAATGATGGGCTTTTTCAGCATGCTTCACAGCTTCTTTATCTGTGATGTTGTATCTCACAGTCCAACCGTGACGAACCCCTTTAAAGATCTTCACAAAGCTGTCAACCTGTAAACAAAAGATAAGCCGACTCTCTAATCAATTCGAAACAAATTTCATCATCATATGATAACTTCAGCGTCAGTAGTTATGAATGCAACATTAAGTTACAGCATAATTGGAAATAATTGGAAAGATTGAAAAACGGGGCAACTGGTTTACTGCTTCCTGAAGACATAACATGCTGAGAGTCTCATAATACAATAGTTTTTGCAATCATGCAACATCATACATTAAACGTATGTGTATGATAATCTTAATTACCTCGGGTTTTGTAGCTAAAACTTCTTCAAATTGTTTCAAGAGTGCTGGTGGTAATTTCTTGTCGAGTTCAGCTCCTAGAATAGAAATGGGTACCTTGATTTCTGAAAGATTGTTCGATACTTGTTACTTGTAAAACTAGTTAGTTCATCTACTTCAGTAATTATTAAAACAAAACAAGAAAAATAGGCAAGAAACATCTTTGAAAACAACTAAAGTTAGAGAAACTCAATCACAAGATTAACTGGAGTTCTAAGAAAGAACCAACTCGTGACTTTTACCCTTGATATCATCAATGGTAACACTCGAAGGATGCATCATCACTATAGCTTTGAGATCATCAGACTTCGCTAATTCTCCTACTACCTTTCCTGAGACGAATTCAGACGACAAGATCATATTCAGATGGATAATACAATTTTTTTATAGATGTCAATCAAGCAAAGAAAAAGAAATAGGAACAGGTTCTTTTGGATGATTTAACAACCAAATCATACCAAAATACTGAACAAGCTCATGCGAAGATATAACAGTGCACTTACCACCCCAGCAAATCCCTGCAGCTCCAACGGCGGAGATTCCCTTATATTTTAGAGCTTTAATAACCTGTTTAGCTTCTACAGCTCCCTTATCCTACAAATTTTAAAAAGAAGAAAATGTCAACACATTTTTAATGCAGTGAATATGAATTTCTGAAACAAACTCACCGTTCCATGAGATTGACGCCAGACTAGTAGATCCTCGCCAGGAGTATACGGATCTCCATGAAAGAAATCTGGAACTATAACATAATATCCCGCTGCTGCAACTTTGTCTGCCAGGTTTCTGTTATGTAAAGTAACATCAATGGAGTATAATAAATTAACTACAAAAATGTTATACTTAGATTTTTCAAGTCCCAAACATTTTAGAAAATTTCGTAAACCGATACTGCAAGTAGTACGAAATATACTTTGTCAAGAACACACTCCTATATCCTAAATAAAACATTACTGAACCTGAGTAGTAATCACATAACAAGCATTTATTTAGCAAATAAGAATTCCCTATAAGCATAAGGTACTTTTGAGTTTTCAACCACTGACTTTCATATCTATATACCACTAGCTTTAAAAATCAAACAAGGAAATCGGTATACCTCAAATTAGGTGCTCCATATCCTGCAAAACAAAGTTGAGGAAAGCAATTAGACAAAGTCTAATGAAAATGAATCACCTTTATCTCCACAACTGCAACAATTACTAGAATCGAAAAACCAAAAGCAATATCAAAATACAATAAAATCGAAAAATGTTCTAATTTCAATAACGACCCAATCAAATTTGCAAATTTGAGCCACATACCAATAGCAACATATATGTCAAAGCATCACTACTAATAGCTAACGAATCCAGTCAAACCGTAACACCATTATAAGCAAAAATTCAAAACCATTATACACATAATTGTAATGGCAGAAGCATTAGAGATTAAAAGGACAAGAAAACAAAAGCGAGTAGTTACCGTAAACGTCAGAAACAAGAAGAATTCCAAGCTTTGTGTCCAAAGAACCAGAAACATAAGTCTTGAGACCTCCAATTTCTTCGACATGTTCATAACCAGAACTTGAATTAAGTGCTGGTGGGTTCTTACAACAATGATCATGGTCTCCTGCAATTATTCCATCAACAACAAAAATCAAAAGAGCTAAGCAAATTAAAACTCTTGCCATGATTTTTTCTCGCTAGTCACTTCCCTATTCAGATGTTTTTCTCCTGCAAAAATGATCCGGCAAAATACTTCGCTATTACAGTTCACGAGACACAATACTAACATTCATACCATCGCCGTTTTCTACTTAAATATCTCTCAGAATTCAAGAACTGGACAGCTTGAGATAAGCTTATGTCGGGATATATATATAAAAAACTAAAAGTTTATTTTTGTGTCAAAATTAGAAAGATAAAGTGTGATATAAAATAGATCAAAGTTTAAATCCCACCGCATCTAATTTACTAGGGTATATATAGAAAACTATATATATATATATTAAAAATTCTAAAAACCTATATATATATATATATATTAAAAGTCCATCAAATGTACTAGGATATATGTAAAAAATTATATATTTATATATATTAAAAGTCTTAAAAAGTAGGATTTTAGGACCGGTGATTAAAAAAAATGTAGTTTTTGTTGTTATAACTTTTGATTTCTTAAACGTTTTTAAGTTTTTATTCCTTAATTAAAATCATTAATTTTGTTAATTATTTTTAACCATTTTATGATTCTTGAGAAGATTTCACGTTAGGCATTGAAATCCAATATTATTCTCATTAAATCGTATTGAAAATCTTAAGCTATAATATGTTGTTTTCTGAAAAAAGAAGAGATAAGTTTTTCATTCTGATTTCATAGATCATGAGCAAGTGTTAGAGAGAGTAAAAGTTGGTTTGATTTCTCATTGTGCAGAGAAATCAAACAAGAGAATGATCATCTATTTTATCCCATAGAGTTTTCAACAAGAGTAGACTGCTAGCACAATCAAGAAGCAGAGTCATGAAACACCTTAAAGATGCGACCTAGTCCGCGATTCAGTTGTTTGTTTTTAGTGCTATTGTTTCCAACAATTTTAAGGTGATTAGTTTCTGCTATGGAGAATGAAAGAAAGCATGCTGATGATACCAACAAACCTTTCAAGTTTGAAGGGTTGGATTTCAGAAGATGGAAACAAAAAATGTTCTTTTATCTCAAACTTATTAAGTTGCATTTGATTGTGTCGTCTGTTCATCCTGGATCTGTGAAGCCTGTTGAGACTAGTACCTCTGATGCTGGCGTTTCTGCTGATTCCCCTGATGCTGGTGGTGACAAAGAAACAGTTTCTCTTACTCCTAAGGAGAAATAGAAAGCTATAGACAAATGGGTCGATGATGATTTTGACTGCAACATTTATATCCTTAATGCTTTATCTGATGATTTGTATGAATATTATTATACTTTTGAAACCACTAAAGATGTATGAGACGCTTTACAGAAGAAATATGATACTGATGAAGCTGGTTCAAAGAAATATGATGTAAGTCGGTATATGAAATTCCAAATGGTGGATGATAAATTTGTTGTTGCACATGCTCATGAAATTCTCACCAAAGGTATTAAAATTGATGAACAATTTCAAGTGGTTGTGATGATTGACAAATTACCTCCAAACTGGAAAGATTTTTTTCATGCTTTACGTCACAAATCTAAAGAGTTTTCTCTTGAAAGTTTGATTGTTAAGGTCATAATTGAAGAAGAAGCTAGGAAACAAGACAAGAAGGAAAGATTCTCATTGTTTCTAACAATAAAAGTCAGACTAAACCAAGTTTGAAACCTAAGAAAAGATACATGGAGCCTGACCAGAACCACAAGAACAAGAAACCAAATCAATACAAGAACCAACCCCCCATCAAGAAATGAACATAATTCTAATTATGATTTTATTTTTTATGGTTGTGGTAAACCAGGCCATATGGCTCGGAATTGCAGAAATAACAAAGACAACAATAATACACAAGCTAATATTGTTGAAGGTGTTATCCATAATCTCTGACCCAGAGTTTTATACGATTGGTGGATCCGATGGGTGGTGGATTAACAGTGGTGTTTCACGCTATTGTTTCCTTGATAGGTCCTTGTTCAAGAGTTATATTGAAATTAAAGATAAGAAAGTGATGTTGTGAGACTCTCACACCACTATTATGAAAGGTTCTGGTATGGTAAAGTTGAAGTTTACTTCTGGACGAACACTTATGCTGAAAAATGTTCTTCACACTCCAGAAATGAGAAAAAACCTTGTTTCCGGCTACCTTCTCAACAAGGTTGGCCCGTATCAAACTATTGGCTCTGATATTTATACCATAACTAAAAATAATATGTTTATAGGAAAGGGTTATGCTACTGATGGTATGTTTAAGCTTAACGTTGATATTGCAATGAATAAAATTGATTTTTCTGCTTACATGGTTTGCAATTTTAATATTTGGCATGGTAAACTTTGTCATGTGGGTAGGAAATTAGTAAAAACCATGAGTACCTTAGATTTCCTTCCAGAATTTTCTGAGAATGATCTTGAAAAATATGAATATTGTAGTCAAGTAAAAATAACTAAAACCTCACATAAATCTGTTATTAGAGATTCAGAACCTCTATATTTAATACATTCTGATTTGTGTGAATTTGAAGGTATCCTAACCAGAAATGGCAAAAGATATATTACGACTTTCATTCATGATTGCTCTAATTATGGTTATGTTTATTTGTTGAGCCATAAGAATGAAGTTATTGAAAAGTTTAAGATTTTTATTGCTGAAATTGAAAATCATTTTTGTAGGAAAAATTTAGAGATTTCATAGTGATAAAGGCCTTGAATATGATTCTGGTCCTTTTATTGAAATTTATCAATTTTCAGGCGTTGTACATGAAAAAACTACTCCTTATAATCCTTAAATGAATGAGAAAGCTGAAAGAAAGAACCGTACTCTTACTAAACTTGTTGTTGCTTGTTTGCTTAGTTCAGGTGTTGCTTCTCATTGGTAGGGTAAATGTTTGTTAACTGTTTGTCATGTTTTGAATCGTATTCCAAGCTATAAAACCAAGATACCACCTTACGAACTTTGAAGAAATAGAAAACCCAATGTCTCTCATTTTACAGTATGGGGTTGCCTGGTTTATGTTCGAAAACTTGATCCTAAAAGACACAAGTTAGAGAGTAGAGCTTTTGAATGTGTTTTTGTTGGTTATGCTCAAAACAGTAAAACTTACCGTTTTTTTTGATGTTAATAATAAAGTTATCATTGAATCTATTAATGTTGATTTTTTTTGAAGAAAAATTTCCTTTTAAGTCTAAAATAATGGGGGTAATAGTGGGGGTTCTTTGCTTAGTAATGATTTTGAATTTAGATTAGAAGAACTTAGAAGTGAAGAATCGAGGGTCACTGAAGTTGAACCTAGACGCAACAAAAGAGCTAGGACTGAGAAAGATGATCCTGATTTTTTTATGCATTAGAGGAAAAACCTTCTAGTTTACAAGAGGCGCTTAGTTCTTCTGATTTTAATTCTTGGCAAAAAGCCATTGATAATAAAATAGATTCTCATATGTATAACGGAACCTGGCATATAGTAGATTTACCTCCTGGTTGTAAGCCTATAGGTTGTATGTGGATTTTGAAAAGGAAACTCAAACCTAATGGAACAGTAGATAAGTACAAGGCTAGATTGGTTGCTAAAGGATTTAGGTAGCGTGAAAATGTTACTTTTTTGATACTTATTCTCCTGTTACTAGATTAACATTAATTTATGTTTTAGCTGTTTTTGTTGATGTTCATAATATAGTGATACACCAAATGGATGTTAAACTGCTTTTTTGAATGGTGAACTAGAAGAGAAAATATACATGGACTAACCTAAAGATTTGTAATTCGTGGACAAGAACACAAAGTATGTAAGCTAGATAAGTCTCTTTATGGTATGAAACAAGCTCCTAAACAGTGGCATAAAAAATTTGATAACTTGATGATTTCAAATAATTTAAGAATAAATGAGGGTGAAAAATATTCTACTATAAATATGAGAATGATGTGTGTGTTATTTTTTTTTATATGTATATGATTTTCTTATATTTGGTTCTAATTTATCTATTTCCAATGAAACTAAAAGCATGCTTAGTTCGAATTTTGAAATGAAAGATTTGGGTGAAGCTAGTGTAATCTTGGGAATTAAAATTACTAGAACTGATAATGGTATTTCTTTAGGTCAATCTCACTACATTGAAAAAATTCTGAAGACGTATAATTATTTTGATTGTAGACCTATATGTACTTCATTTATAACTAGTATTAAATTGTTTACAAATACTGGAGATAACGTTAGACAATCTGAGTATGCTAGCATAATTGGTAGTCTTCGTTATGCAACAGATTGTACTAGTCCAGATATTGCATATGCAGTAGGGGTTTTATGCAGGTTTACCAATAATATTAGTTTGGGACACTGGGCTTCTATTGAGAGGGTTATGCGGTATCTGAAAAGAACCTCAAACCTAGGATTGCACTATTAGAGGTATCCCGCAGTCCTTGAAGGATTTTGCGATACTGATTGGAACACCCTTTCAGATGATTCCAAGGCCTCAATTGGATATGTATTCACTATTTATGGGGGCGTTGTATCTTGGAAATCAAAGAAGAAGACAATTATAGCTCAGTCTACGAAGGAGGCTGGATTGATATCACTAGCAGCAGCTAGTGATTGGTATGGGAAAACCGATATCAGACACTTTGATCCACTGTGATAGTACCGCGGCTATTGCATTAGTGAAGAACTGTTATAATAACAGTAAGAATCGACAGATTCTTTGAGTACAACACTATTATAGGATTTCTCACAACTGGTACTGTGAGTGTGGATCATGTAAGGTTTGAAGGAAATCTGGATGATCCTTTGACGAAAGGACTAGTAAGAGAAAATGTATGGAATACCTCTAAAAGCATGGGACTTTTTCCCGTTAGAAGTTGAATCATTTGTATTGGATACGCAACCTATAAATAGGTTCAAAGGGACTATTCAAAGTTATAAATGATAGAGTCATGCATTCCCATAACATGATATCCTGAAGCGGGAAATAGGTTGAGTACTTAACTCTTATTTATATCTCTTAAATTAGAGTGGGATACTTAGCTACAAGAGTATTCTTGATGGACTCACCTATGTGAAGGTGTGGCCGCCTTCTACGAAAACTTGAACATTTCTCTAGATCGTTCGTTAAAAAAGTGACAACACATGGCCTTGATGTGCAAACTTTAGGAATTTACCCTGATATAGTTGTGTGTATTTAATTATCTAGTATTATTTAGAGTTCAAGACACGAGTCACTCTAAACACCTGATACTTAGAAAGCTTAACACTATGTAAAGGTTCAAGTCGAAAGAATCCTTTGCTTATGCACTGCTATATAACACTTACTCAATGTTTTTAAAATATAAGTGGGGATTGTTGGGATATATGTATAAAGACATAAAAATTTATTTTATGTCAAAGTTAGAAAGATAATGTGATGGTATAATTTCAGGCTTCCATACTATAGACTAAGGTTAAAATCCCACAACACCCAATTTACAAGGGTATATGTATAAAACTATATATATGCGAGCGGAGCCTGGGGGTCTTGGGAGGTCTGATGATTAAAAAAAGTTATTTTTTATTGTCTTAAATTTTGATTTCTCAAAAATGTTTTTAAGATTCTATTCCTGAATTAAAATCATTAGTTTCGTTAATTATTTTTTGACCGTTTGTGACTGTTGGAAGATCTCACGCTAGGCATTGAAATTCAATATTATTCTCATTAAATCGTATTGAAAATCTTAAGTTGTAATAGGTTGTTTTCTGGAAAAGAAAAAAATAATTTTTTTATTCTGTTTTCAGAAATCCTGAGCAAATGTTAAAGAGAGTAAAGTTGGTTTGATTTCTTATTGTGCAGAGAAATCAAACAAGAGAGTGATCAACTATTTTATCGTATAAGATTTTCGACAAACAAGTTGGTTTGATTTCTCATAGTGCTATTGTTTCCAACAGCTTATTAATCAAATCTGCATCTTCAGTATAAAATGAACAAAGCGACAAAAATTTTAGCCTAGGTAAATCCATCATGCTAGGAAGAACAATCCACGATTCTAACTTACTAGTCATATCTAACACCTATTTCCTTAATGATTGAGAATTGAAGAGGCAATGTGGAAACCTAATTTCCAAATCATGGTCATCAGTATTAGTGTCAATCTGAATAAGTAACTCTTGAACGTTACAACTTAACGAAACAAGTATCCATGTATTTAGATGATCTTTCGAAAGTTGTGTTACTGTATATGTATCGAATAAGTTGTCTACCCAATGAAGAAGATGAAACTTATGTATGTCAGATATGCCTCTTAGTCGGAGTACCTTGTCTATAAACCTTGTAAACGTATTCATCTGTATAGTTCCAGGACTGACAAACGCACTGACGCTGAAGACAAGAGTATAGACAGTGGTCCATACATACCTCCACCTCCATCTTTTAGAAAAAATGCTTGTCTGGAAAATATATATCATGTCGAGGAAAGAAAGAATGTGATGAATTAGTGATAGACACATTTTAGTGTCTAAATTGCACCTTAATTTCTAGTGAGTTAGTATTCGATTTTGTGTCTATTACGTGTTTTTATGCTTTTGTAGGTACATTAGAAGAATAAAGATATGTGGAAAAATTAGCTCAAAAAGTGTTTCAAAGCACCCGGGAAAATGGATCAAGGCACCCACACTTTGGATTGGGGCACCCTTGGATCGGGATGAACTGGATCGGGCCAACTCGGCCCAGTCAACTCGGTCAAAGTCAGTTGACCGAGTCAAACCTTCATCGGGACAGTTTCATCGGCAGCAAACTCCTGATTTTCAAATCAGATTTTCTTTGCGATTTCAGCGTAAATTGGAAGTTACCCAATCTAATTCAAGGTTCGTATAATCGATTAGAAGCTCTAGAAGCCGAAGATAAGGGCCAGATGAGCATGAATTTGGACGGGAACAGGAATACATCCCTGTTTTGGATTGACATCAAATTCTCGTCAAACTACCGAGTTATAATGGGATTAGAACATCCTAGAAGACTCCAAAGGCCTATATAAAGAGTTTACAAGCTTCAGAAAAAGGTTACGCAGCTCCAGATCAATTTTTCTATTTTCCGGCTAACTCCGTCAACGCTGCTACACCGGCCGTCACCGGTGTTCATCCTCACCTTCACGGAAGAAGACAGCTCACCCACACTTTTATCTGTTGCAGAATTTGAAATCTCTGTTGCTATTTCTCACTGTTATATTCTTGGTTGAATTGGGTTGTAACAGTTGGAACTGATTCTGTAACGTGTGTTCTGCGTTACTTTGTTTAGCTGTTACAGCGTTAATCAATCTTGTAATCTTTCTTTTGAGCAATGAAATCAACTTTTGAGCAATCTTTTTCCACCATGAGCTAAGTCTAATTACTGGGATTATGGATAAGGTAATTTTCTCAATTTTATGTGATTTAATTATTTTCTAATAATTATTTATAATTCTTTTATTATTAGAATTGCATAGTTGTGAATAGTAAAAACGGTTTTCTTTCAACAGTTGTGCTTTTGCTTGATGGATTATGCTTAGTTAATTAATTTTGATAGTCCATGCTTGTGATTTACCTCTGTTTGTTAGCATAACAAAACCAATTTTGGCAATTATTTGTGCTTCAATTAATTTAAAAAGAATTATCTGATTAATCACATAGGTTGTTAGATTTACCTGATTCCTGATTCCTGGTCCTTTTAAAATTATTTAAAAATCATCCTGAGGTTATTTAGTCTTTTTCATACTCCTGGAATTTTCTAGAGTTAATTAGAATCATTATTTTCTAAAATCATTACCTTCACAAGTTCGAGAATCGAATCTTTATTTACCACTTTCAAAACCACATCAATTAGGGATTATGGGAGATTACTAACTCTGTCAACTTCATTATCCCTTTTCTTCTTCTTCCTTTCAATCTGTAGCAAACTAAAATGAATCAAGTAATATTTTAAAATTAAACCTAAAACCGATTATTCATTCATGAGCTTGAAAATACAAAGCTTAATCACATCATTTGAAGCTAGATTTGGAAGGTGAAATCATTTTTTTCTTCTAATATCTTGTAGCCAGAACATAACATACAAACTAAATCCAACCTAGATAAAAGATTATCTGATAAGGGGCTTTAATAGCGTTTAAGATTAATTCCTCTAATATTGCCCAAGGTACTCCAATTTTCAGAAACCCCACCAAATTGATTTCTAGGGTGCTATTTTGGTTTAAGCAGCCCATCTGGCTCGAGGAAGCTTAACATTTAACGGAGTACAGTATTTAGCTTCTTTATTTTCTTTACACTTTTCTTACACAACTTGTAATTCACAAAATGGATAATGAATCATTTGACCAAATTAGACCTTGAGTGATCTACTTCTAAATGATTTAGATGAATATAATCTGGTAGGCGAAAATTTTCGTATCCAGTGATATATGGAATTTCAAGGATAACATTGATCTAGTTGTTATTTTACGGTTGGTGATAATATGTGATTAATGATGAGTAGATGAATATACTAATTCAATGATTATTTAGTAACAAAGAAGGATTCATCGATTAACCATCTCTACATTGCTTACAACTTTACTTTTAATTGCTTCCTTATTATTTTGTTTAAAATTTAAACAAAACCCTCTTTGTGAATGAATCCTATGTTCTAATATATTATTCATTAGTAAAATAGAAGATAAACGAATTAATTTTTGTACCTACGACATGCAACATCACACCTCACCATGGGGATCCCTTCGACCGGGACCCACACACTCCACCTCTTGAAGTTTTTGGAGGCGTAAAAATCCCCATAGGTAGTATTGAAGTTGTCCACAGTAAACCACAGGCGTTATGTAGGATCAGGCTTCTAACATTGAAGATTGGTGTCTCCCTTGTTGTGTTTATGGCATTCATTCAAAACATGCCACCAATTTCCATTGTATTTAACCACAGAACGCCGAGCGATCTGTCACAAGGGTGCACCAAATGGCTAAGTACATGACCCTTGTGCACCACCTTGGCTAGCCCTTTGGCTAAATGGGTAGCCTTTTTTTCTAGAATTTTTTTCTTTTGTCGTTTTCTTTGAATATTCTAGAATGGTGTAGATATAGAGGATAAGGATGAAATCCTCAAGAATTGTATAAATATGTATATAATACTCTAGAAGTAGATCTTAGCCATATACTTGTAAAGATCTAGAACATGATCTAGAACATTCTTGGCATCCCCAACTAGTATAAATATGGATGCCACCTTCATTTGTAAATCATCCAAGTTTGGGAGAGCAATACATACATACAACTTGTATTCAAACATTCATCCTTGTTCTTGAGTTTCTTGTGAGTTTGATCTTGAGTATTCACTTAAAGTTGTGTAAAACTTCATTAGGGAAGGCTTACTTATCTAGTAAAGGAATTATAGACAAGTCCATACGGAAGGAAGTCGAGAAGAAGGACAACCCCGTGACAACTTGTATCAGAGCTAAGTTCACAATACTCTCGGTAAGATCTCTCACTATGTCTTCAAATGATGCAAACATTGTTATCACTAACGTTGATGATGAGAGGGCTCAGAGATAAAGAAACAACAACAGGATAGGTCAGTGGGCCCCGTATTGATGCTTGTATTGGATCATTGGAAGAAAAGGTGTCTTCCAATACGGAGATGATAAAAAATTTGAACATGGACTTTGAGGAAGCCATGAATCAACAAAGTGCTACCATACAAGATTAGGAGAAATCGATGGAGGTTTCTTTTGAGCGTATCAGAACGAGATGGGTGCATATGTGAGGATGCTGCAAGATAAAATTGATGAGCTAAAGACCCTGATCCGAGGAGGTGCGGTTCGTGGTCCATCCAGGGTGAGGGTGCCAGAACCAAAGGAATACGCCGGTGCAAGGGATGCCAAGGAGCTGGAAAATTTCCTATGGAACATGGAGAGGTACTTCAGGGCCACGGGCCTTGATGATGATCAAGAAAAGGTCGACACTGCAACCATGTACCTAATTGAAGATGCTCTATTGGGGTGGAGAAGAAAATATACAGATATTGAGAGGGGAGTCTGCACCATCACTACTTGAGAGGAATTCAAAAGGGAAATCAAAGCCATGTTATACCCGGAGAACGTTGAGCATAAAACTCGGGACAAACTTCATAGTTTTAAGTGTTCAGGTATTATTTCCGATTATGTCAAGCATTTCAATTCCATTATGTTAGACATATTGACCATGTAAGATGAGGACCTCTTCTACCACTTTAATCGTGGATTACCATGTTGGGCTTCCATAGAACTTCAACAAAGAGGTGTTACTGACTTGTTCAGCGCATTGAGTACCGTTGAGAAACTTGATGACTTTTCAAGCAAGCCTGATCAACTTGCCAAGAACAAGTCATCCAAGCCATTTCAACAAGAAAAGGGTGGGGGAGACAGGAACTATCATGATAAGCCATAAACTAGCCGCGAAGGGTCCAAGTCAAATAATGGGTGGAAAGGAAAACAAGATAGCGTGTGAAGAAATGCTTCATTTTCCAAGGTAACCATATTGCTTACAGTTGTCCCAAGAGGAACTTGCTCAACTCCTTGATTGCAGAGCAATAAGAGAAAACCGAAGACTCGCACTTGGGAGCCGTTCGGTTGAGCGCCATCAAAATCCGTCCCAAGGAAAAACATCCAACACCGAAGGAGAGTACTAACAAAGGACTTATGTATGTGGAGGTAAGTCTAAATGAGCAGCAGACCAGTGCAATGGTCGATTCAGGTGTAACACACAACTTCATCTCTAAAGGAGAAGCCGATAGGTTGAAGTTGAAGGTCGAGGCAGATTCGAGCACCATCAAGGCGGTAAACTCAGAAGCCATACCTGTTCACGGAATGGCCAAGGGGGTCGACATGAAGGTTGGCGCATGGAGAGGAACTACCGACTTTATGGTAGTATGGATGGACAATTTTAGAGTTATCCCCTCGGGATGAAATTCTTAGATCGTGCCAAGGTAGTTGTGGTGCCTTACCTCGGAGTGGTCAGCATCAGTGATGAGAAGTCCCTTGTGTGATCCCAGCCAACCGCACCAAGGAGGCTTGCTCGAGTACATTGTCGGCTCTACAACTGAAGAAAGGCGTTCAGAGGGAGAACCAACCTTTGTAACATCCATTATGGAGGAGAGTGAATTACTGGACGAGGTCGTTCAATTAGAGGTGCAAAAATCTTTGCAGGAGTACCATGATATGATGCCAACCGAGTTGCCCAAGCAGCTACCACCTAAGAGGGAGGTGGATCATCATATTGAGTTGGAACCTGGAGCAAAGCCGCCCACCATGGCCCCATAACGCATGGCCCCGCCATATTTGGAGGAGTTGAAGAAGCAACTCAAGGAGTTGTTGGATGCTGGCTACATCCAACCCTCTAAGGCCCCTTTTGGAGCCCCGATGCTGTTTCAGAAGAAGAAGGATGAAAGTCTTCGGATGTGCATCGACTACCGAGCCTTGAACAAGGTCACCGTAAAGAACAAGTATCCAATTCCCATAGTTGAAGACTTGTTCGATCAATTGGGCAGTGCTCGATATTTCACAAAGCTGGACTTGAGGTCGGGATACTATCAAGTTCGAATAGCAGAAGGGGACGAGCCGAAGACCATATGTGTTACGAGATACGAAGCTTATGAATTTTTGGTTATGCCTTTTGGACTAACAAACGCTCCTTCCACATTTTTCACTTTGATGAACAAGGTCTTCTACCCATATCTCGATCGGTTCGTAGTCGTGTACCTTGACGACATCGTCGTATATATCCATATTTTGTACGAGAATATCAAACACTTGCGGATCGTGTTCCAAGTATTAAGGGAAAACTCTTTGTACGTGAAGAAAGAGAAATGCTCATTCGCTCAACCCAAAGTGTCCTTCCCTGGACATTGGATAGGTAATGGACAAATCTGGATAGAGGAGAAGAAGATCAACGCCATCAAGGAGTGGGAACCACCTACCAAAGTGGCTCAGTTGCGGTCTTTCCTGGGACTTATCAACTACTATCAGAGATTCATCGAGGGATACTCGAAGAGAGCATCACTGCTTACGAACTTGTTGAAGAAATCTAGGACTTGGAAGTGGAGTGAAGAGTGCCAAGCCGCTTTCGATGATCTTAAGACCGCGGTTGTGAAAGAGCCAGTCTTAAGATTACCTGATCACACTAGGCTTTTTGAGGTATACATTGATGCTTCCGACTTTGCTATTGGAGGAGTACTCATGCAGGGAACAAACCCACTTGCATTTGAAAGTCGGAAGTTGAATGATACGGGACGGCGTTACACGGTGCAAGAGAAAGAGATGACCACTGTCATACACTGTCTTCGGACATGGAGGCACTATCTTCTAGGGTCATACTTCATGGTCTTCAATGATAATGTGGCTACTAGCTACTTCCAGACTCAGAAGAAGTTATCTCCAAAGAAAGCAAGGTGGCAAGACTTTCTGGCCGAGTTCAATATGAAGTTCGAGTACAAGCAAGGACGCACCAACTATGTCGCTGATGCATTGAGCCGAAAAACGGAACTCTCCATCCTTTCCTTGGAACGTGTAACTGCAATCACCAAATTATCGGGCACCATTCTGGATCGTGTACGGGAAGGATTGGAGCAAGAATCTTTTGCAAAGAGCCTAATTCATGCAGTGAATAAAGGGAAGACTCGTCGGTTCTGGTTGAAAGACGGTCTCTTATTCACACATGGTAACAGGATGTTCATACCTAAGTCCGGGAACTTGAGGCGTGAAATAATGCACGAAGGTCATGACACTCAATGGGCAGGGCATCCTGGTCAGAGAAGGACATTAGCTTTGTTGGAAGTAAGCTATTACTGTCAAAAGATGGAGGATGACGTGGATGCTTATGTTCGAACGTGCCTAGTGTGCCAGCAAGCTAAGGTAGAACACAAGAAGTCAAGAGGAGTTCTAGAGCCATTACCAGTGTCATATTGACCGTGGGAGTGTTTTTCGATGGACTTCATCTCCTCCTTACCCAAGGTGGATGGCTTGAGATCAATCTTGGTGGTCGTGGACAGGTTCACCAAGTACGATACCATCACTGCTGCACCAACAGATTGCACCGTGGAACAGGCTGCCCGATTTTACGTGAAGTACGTGGTCAAGTATTAGGGTATTCTAAAGATAATAGTTAGTGATCGTGATCCAAGATTCACTGGGAAGTTTTGGACAGAAGTGTTCAAGTTACTTGGTTCCGAACTTAACTTCTCTATAAGCTTTCATCCTCAAACAGATGAACAGATGGAACACACCAACGCATTGTTGGAGGAGTACTTGGGACACTTCGCGAACGCTAATCAAAGGAATTGGGTGGAACTTTTGGACGTGGCTCAGTTTTGCTATAATCTGCAGAAGAGTGAATCATCTGGCCACAGTCCATATGAGTTGGCCATAGGCCAACAACCTTTGATGCCACACACACTCGCTGGAGGATATAAAGGAAAGAGCCATGCTGATTTTCAGTTCGCTAAGGAATTGCATGAGAAGCACGACTTGGCCAAAGCACACTTGGAAAAAGCCTCCAAGCGAATGAAGAAATGGGTGGACGAGAAAAGGAGACACATATCTTTCGAAGAAGATGATTTATTCATGCTGAAGTTGAACCCGCAACAGTTCAAAGCTTTTCGGAAGGTACATAAGGGACTCATTCGGCGGTATGAGGGACTATTTCGCATCAGTAAGAAAGTCGGGAAGGCATCTTATAGATTGGAGCTGCCAAGCCCCATGAAAATTCATCCCGTCTTTCAAGTCAGCTGCTTGAAGCCATACTATACAGATCAAGATGACCAAGAGGGCTCCGTTCAACATGATTACCTCTCTATATAAGCAGGTTTCAAGTTTAGAGTCACAAAGACGTGTCTCAAGAGCAGGACGAGTTTACATGGAATATCTTGTTCGATGGAAGGATCAACCAGACAGTGAAGCCAGTTGGGAACACGAAAACTTACTTTGGAAACACAAGGATCTCATCGACAAATACAACGCAACGAGGGTGGGGGAGAATGTCAAAAGGGTGCACCAAATGGCTAAGTACATGACCCTTGTGCACCACCTTGGATAGCCCTTTGGCTAAATGGCTAGCCTTCCTTTCTAGAATCTTCTTCTTTTGTCATTTTCTTTGAATATTCTAGAATGATGTAGATATTATAGGATAAGGATGGAATCCTGTAGAATTGTATAGATATGTATAGAATACTCTAGAAGTAGATCTTATCCATACACTTGTAAAGATCTAGAACATGATTTAGAACATTCTTTGCATCCCCAACTAGTATAAATAGGGATGCCACCTTCATTTGTAAATCATCCAAGTTTGGGAGAGCAATACATACATACAACTTGCATTCAAACATTCATCCTTGTTCTTGAGTGTTCATAAGTTGTTCTTGATTTTCTTGTGAGTTTGATCTTGAGTAGTCACTTGAAGTTGCATAAGAATTCATCATGGAAGGCTTACTTATCTAGTAAATAAATTCTAGATAAGTGCCGCTCGGAAGGAAGTCGATGCAAATGACAACCCCGTGACAGATCGATGTATCCAGGTTATTTCTCCGCGACAAGATGTCATACACGAACGTGAATTAACACATTGATAGACACATTTTAGTGTCTAATTTGCACCTTAATTTCTAGTGAGTTAGTATTCGATTTTGCGTCTATTACGTGTTTTATGCTTTTGTAGGTACATTAGAAGAATAAAGATTTGTGGAAAAATTGGCTCAAAAAAAGTGTTAAAGGCACCCACACTTTGGATTGGGGCACCCTTGGATCGGGCTGAGCTGGATCGGGTCAACCCAGCGGGTCAACCAGGCGAGTCAACCCAGCGAGCCAGCGAGTCGACTCGGCCGATCCAACTCAGCGGGAATTGCCGGAGTTTCAACTGTGTACGCTGATCAAGTGATTTATGGATTGTTTTGCTTCCAGATTGTTCCACACGCTAGAAGATATCCCATACAAGTCAGAACCATCGAGAAACAGCAGAGAAATCCCGTAAAATCAGCTCGGAAATCATGTATATGGCCGGAATTATGTTTCGATTCGGATTGAGATTTGTGGGTTGTTTTAGAGAGTTCTATTAGGTTTAGAACTCTCTCTAGGGTTTCTACTACCTATATAAACCAAGAGAAGCCAAGAAAAATCACTACGAAAGCCTAGAGAAGAATTTAGAAATTTCCGGCAACTATTCCGTCACCGTCCGGCTACTGCTACTGCACCGGCCGGCTGTCTTCATCCATCCTGCCGGAGAAGAAGACTCACTAACATTTATAACTGTTGCTGATTTGAATTTTCCTGTTGTCTGTTGCTTCAAACCCTTTGTTGCTTAAAACC
The DNA here is from genome assembly GCA_023531435.1 of Papaver californicum. Taxonomy (NCBI): domain Eukaryota; kingdom Viridiplantae; phylum Streptophyta; class Magnoliopsida; order Ranunculales; family Papaveraceae; genus Papaver; species Papaver californicum. The sequence continues at coordinate 110,581 of JAJJMC010020972.1, read as the reverse complement.
CTTCTGTAACAGCTGAACCCTCTCCTGTAACGCATATAAGCGTATCAAATCAGCTGTTACAGCGTTATTCACCTTTGTAATTGATATTTTGAGCAATGAAATCAAATTTTGAGCAAGTTTTCTTCACCATGGGCTAAGTCTAATTACTGGGATGATGGATAAGGTAATTTTCTCAATTTTATGTGATTTAATTATTTTCTAAT
>JAJJMC010020972.1:74751-94120 GCA_023531435.1 Papaver californicum | reverse complement strand
GACATCAAGAGTAATTAACTAAGCATGACCCATCAAAAGAGAACACAACTATTTAATAAAAACCATTTTTTCTAATTTAAATCCATGCAAATAATAATAAAAGAATTATAAATAATTATTAGAAAATAATATAAAATTGAGAAAAATACCTTATCCATCATCCCAGTAAATAAACTTACCCCATGGAGAAGAAAACTTGCTCAAAAGATCTTTTCATTGCTCAAAAAGTTGATTACAAGGTGAAATAATAGTGCAACAGCTGAACAGATACGTTTATAAGTGTTACAGAATAGGGTTCAGCCGTTACAGAAGTGTTTCTAAGCAACAAAGGTTTAAAAGGATAGGCAACAGAAGCAGTTTGAATCAGCAACAGTTATAAGTGTGGCTGAGTCGTCTTCTCAGACGGTGGTAGATGAAGAACACGCCGGCCGGAGCAGCAGCAGGTGGCCGGCGATGACCGGAAATGGCCGGAAACTTACTGTTTCGATCTCTAGGGTTTTCTCCTTGATTTCTTCGGCTTCTCTTCATATATATAGGGTGTAGGAACCCTAGGGAGAGTTCTAAACCTAATAGAACTCCTTAAAATCTATCCAAATCTTCACAAATCCGATTCCAAGCCGGAATCCATTTTTCCGTCCAAATTCATGATTGTGCAATATTCTCCGGCGTAAATCACTCTAACTTGATGTGTTTGAGTTGTTCTTGGACTCTTGTAGCTTTTGTATCAATTTGGAAGCAAAATAACTCGAAAATCACGTTGATTTTGAGTGTACAGTTGCTGCCGATGAGTTGAATCGGTGATTGACTCGGTCAACTCGGGTTGACCGATTTGACTCGGGTTTGACCCGATTTTGACCGAGTTGACTCGAGGGTGCCCCTTATCCATTTCTAGGGTGCCAATAACACTTGTCCTTGGGTGCCTTTATCACTTTTTGAGCCAATTTTTCCACAAATCTTTATTCTTCTAATGTACCTGCAAAAGCAATAAAACACGTAATAGACACAAAATCGAATACTAACTCACTAGAAATTAAGGTGTAATTTAGACATTAAAATGTGTCTATCAGCAGACCATAAATTGTGAGCATAAAAATCATCTTTAGCATTGTAAAAATCATACAGAGAGTCTTCAAGGCAATTTAAAATATGATTTTTTGCTAAATAATTATTTCTCGTCCAGGTCTCTTTTTCCTTGGATGATTCAGGAGCATCCAGAGCTTTGTTATATGGTTTCAACACTATTTCATCAAGCATGTGGAAACTCAGGAAAAAGAGCATCTTCGACTGCCACCTCTTAAAATCCTTACCAGAAAACTTCTGAGGTCTCTCAACATCAGTCTTTGCCATTGGTACAGAAGATTTTTGAATGCACAGATATTGAGTTAAGATTGTTGGATAATTTTCTTCCTGTAACAGAGAAACACAAACACAAAGAACTAGAAGATGATTAAGGGAGGGTTAGAATGAAACTGCACACACACTCAAAACACAAAGAGGTGAAGTCGCCTGTTCAACAGACTGCCCTTAACTCAATATTTGCCAGGTACACCTTCAGGAAGATGCTGCTATACCCTTTCAGTGACAAACTTGAATTCAGGATAAAATCACCTGATACCAACCCAGCTAGCAAAGCTCGTTGGCCCGTTGTGAACTTAACAGAAGATGAAAGAAAAAAGAAAGTAAACTAGTGCGTAAATCAAACAAGAAGAGGGGAAAAGTCGTCAGGACAGTGGCCGCGACTTGGGTAAACGAAAACCTTAGCAATGTTGTTCTTTTATAGGAGAAGTAAACCTTTGAGTTTTAAAACGGTGAAAATTTAATTTCAAATATTAAATCCCCATTAAAACAAAACGTTAAGATTGTTTTAATTAACACCAAGGCTCGCGCCAAGGTTCACGCCAAGGCTCACGCAAAAACACACGCAAGCCCGCGGCCTGCGGTGCTTCGGTGCGAAGCACCGTACATGTATGCATTTGCCCACTAGTCCATTTCCCAAGTCCATATCCAATCCACTAGTTCTTTTCCTTATATAGAACATATGTGGTAATATGCATGAACTTCCTCCTTGGTTTGCCCAATGTGAGTCAATTCTAGAGAAGCAAAATATGCGGTCAAGTAATTTCCTGAAACAGTGTTTGTCCAAATGTTCGACATACACTGATGTGTTTAACAAAGTTATGAACCAGGAGGTAATGTGCTGCAGACTTTTTTGAAATCCAGGTTTTTCTATAGATAGAAAGTTGAAATGGTGATAACATTGGTTAATGTAATTATCTGCTCATGGATCCAGGTATTATAGGTTTGTAAGTATTATTTCAGGCCTTGCTGCTTAACACTATGTTTCCATTAGATGACACTATCATATATAAACATATACTATTAGAAATGGCTAGTTAGCATTGTGACAACTAATGTTTTTGATGTTTCAGGTGGATTATGCTCTTAAGTTTCCCTTTTACGCCCAATTAGAACGCGTAGAGAACAAGAGAAATGTGGAGCACTATAACTCAGATAACTTGAGCGTTCTCAAGACTACATACAGGTACATTGCCTGAAGCAGTGAAAAACAAACGATATAAACTATTGCTAAATAGAGGACTTTACACAAATTATGAATCTATCGGGATACTTTTGATTATTACTAGGTCCTCAAACATCGAGAGTAAGGCTTTCCTGAAACTGGCTGTTGAAGACTTCAATATATGTCAGTCAATACAGCGCAAAGAGCTTCAACAACTTGAGAGGTACCTATTTTTCTGTAACGGTATTTTTTTAAGAAAACAAGGAAGAGGGATATCTTGTAATGCTTGTTTCGTTTGCATCAAAAATGAAAGCGTAAGACTTGTAGAAATTAAGTTTGGCATTGTCTTTCATGTAAACAGGTGGCTTAAAGAAAACAGATTAGATAAGCTGAAGTTTTATACAAGGCATGTGAGCACACTCAGTTTCATTCACTTCTTTTCTGCGGCGACACTTTTCTCACCTGAATTATCAGATGCTCGCTTGTTATGCTCAAAAAGTGCTATCCTAGCCACTGCGATTGATGACTTTTTTGACGGTGGAGGTTCTAGAGAAGAACTAGTAAATCTTGTTGAACTCTTTGAGAAGTATGATTTCCATTTGTCCAACTTACTTTAGTGTTGTGTTTCACCAGGTTCTCTGACTCCACTTGGGGTTTGATTGTTTAGACCTTCAGGCCATTTGTAATGTGCATGCACCAACAAATTAACCTTCCATGTTAATGGTTGATCTGCACAGCATGGGTCTGACACAGACTCGTTCCTTAGTAGTTTTGTAGGCAGAAATTAATATACAATCTCATGACTTTAATGGGTGGCCGAATGGAATTTCAGCGACTGATTTTTATTCTGAGATGTGGAGATAATATTGTCTGCACTTCAAAATATAATTAATGACTCTGGAGAAGAAGTATTCTCACGGCAAGGATACCGAGTCACTAGCCAACTAGTTGAGATGGTAAAATTGTCTGCAACTAATATCTTTTCCTACTGTTATTATCTCTTGTGATGAAAGAGTGATATTATCTTTTGATTTGACAGTGGCATTCATTATTAAAGTCCCACATGAAAGAAACAGAATGGTACTATAACAGATTGGTACCAACATTTGAAGAATATATGACAAATGCATGTGTCACCATCACTTTGGAGCCTATAGTTCTTCCAGCTCTTTATCTTATTGGGTCTGATGTTCCTGTTCCTGTGGAGGTTGTTCACAACACAGAGTACCTTAACCTACTTAAGGCTATGAATACATGCGGGCGTCTCCTAAATGATATCGTAACTGTAAAGGTACTCTCTAATTCCTCTTGAAATGTTTTCTTGTCCTTCACAAAACTAACACAGGTGGCAGTATATCTTATTAATATGAATTAGTTCTTCGATTGTACGTGATTTTGAAATCTGGCAAGACAATAAAGATATTCATTTTGTGTATATGTATGCTATAGAAAGAAATTAAGGCCGGAAAGCTGATGAATGCCATTCCGCTGCTCATGAGTTCTGGCAATGTTACTGAAGAAGAGGCCTTAAAGAAAGCTCGAGGAATGATCGAGAATAATAGAAGAGAACTGCTGAGATTAGTTTTTCACTCAAAGGACAGTGGGATGCCAAGACCTTGTAAAGAATTATTCTGGATAGTGAATAAGCAAATGCAATTTCTTTACATGAACGATGACGCGTTTACAGGTTACAATGACGGGGTTACGAATGTACAAGATATGGTTAGTGCCGTTAGGGCTATTTTTGAAGAAAGGCTGCATGTTCCTCCATATACTACTGTTACTCGTGTGTGCAAGGAGAGTTGCATATCAAGCATTAAGACTGGAGAACCAAAGCCAGCGCCACAATAAAGACAGTCAACTGGGCAACCACAACGAGCCTAGCAGAACTGGATATATTAGGCGCTGCGAAAAAAACAAAATCAGCCCTATGGTAAGCATTATTGATGCTGTTGGATGGCTTTGTAGAGCCCGGATAATAAATTGGACCTCATTCGCTTGTTTAATTAACTGTTATTGATGCTTTACAGACTGCAGATTCTCCTAGATTGTTAAACTATGTATTTCAGTTGAACCTCCTAATCATATGTCGATTTCCAAATAAATATACAAGCTCTTAATCCCGGTGCATACACGCCGGATTTGTGGCCTACTTATATCCTTAAAAGGGCAATACCGCATGATAGGCCTTCAACATTATGTAGCCTCAGTATCGGTTGAAGGGAAAGAACAAAATCTTACTTGTATCCCTTGTTACTTCATAATGCAGCTTATGCTTATTCAAAACTTTATTTCATTAACCAGTATGCATCAACTGACAAGAAACCAGGCCTCTTAGATGAGACATACTTTTACTTGTAGAGGTAAAAGTCCACATTTGTTTTCTCAAAACGTTGACCATTAATTAAGATCAATAACATACCGAGAGTGTCGTTCACCCACAACAGAAGGTTTATATATCCACCCAAGCGTATTTAGGAAGTCCAGTTCACCCCGATTTTACGTCAGTCGGTCACCTTCTCTCCTCGCATGCCGCCTTATAGAGATCACTTCGAAATTATATGGTTTTTCTCCAAGGGGTTTTAATTTCGCTCTCTCCAAAAAAGAAGAGCTTCAGATTTCGTGAATTAATGGCGGGTTCGTCTACTGCTGGAGGACCACGTTAACCTGCTCTAACTCGTACACATTTAAATACTCTTCTTATTCTGCTTTGAACCCTAATAATCTAAACAAAACCCTAATCATTTCTTGTTTCTTGTGTTAGCAATGGCGGAAGAACCAGTAGTGAATCCTTGTTGTTCTGTGGTATGGTTTCTCAACTCAACTTTGTGGCTTTTCAGGCTATCTATTTTGATGGAATCTTAACTAATTTGTTTTTTTTGTTTGTTTTTTTTTGTGTGTGTGAAATCAGTGGAAATTTCAATGCTCGGAGGTTATAGCGAAAAGGAATGCTCTACGAGAAGCCGTGAAGCTTCTGAATGCTCATATCAATAAGATTCAGGCTGAGAATCTTACTATCTCAAAAGGTTAGTGGAATGTTTTTTCAAAATTGTAGGTTTAGGGATCAAAATTTGGTGCATTTGATTTTGATAAAAGAGTGATTTTCCCCAAATTTTTGCTTGTTGTAGACTTGTAGTGACATTATTGGCCAATATTTTTAATCTGCAATAGTTCTATGAATCATGGTGAATGTTTTTAGATTTTGAAATGTCTCCGAATAACCAAATTGTTAGGGAATACATGTTTATGCAACCCTCTTTTTTAACTGGATAATGTTTTAATATGGGTAGTTTTCATTGACAGCATTAGAGGAGGAGAAACATGCAAAAGTTAAAGAATCTGTTGTTAGAGTAGAGTTAGAGAATGAGATCCTGCAGTTGAAATCAGAGATAACCTCCTTACAGGAAAGTGCTTATTCAAGAGGTTTAGATGAAGAGTTGCTTCAGACCCAGATTTCAGAAGGGGAAGCAGAAATAAGTCGTCTCAAAGAGCTTCTTGAGAAAGAAAAGAAGAGGGGTGACGCTGAAAAAAAGAAGGCTGAAGCGGAGAAGAAGAAAGCTGCAGAAGCATTGAAGCTTTTGAAAGATGAAAAGAGTAAATTAGATGGAAAAAAACAGCTGATGGATAATGATCTGATTCAGAAGCAGGTCTCAGATGGGGTAGCCGAAATAAATCGTCTCAAGGAGCTACTGGGGAAAGAAAAGAAAAGGGGAGACTCTGAAGAAAAGAAAGCTGAGGCAGAAAAGACAAAAGCTCTAGAAGCACTCAAGTTACTGGAAGCTGAAAAGAGTAAATTGGATGGAGAAAAACAGCTGATTGATAAAGATCTGATACAAAAGCAGGTCTCAGACAAGGTTGCTGAAATAAATCGTCTCAAGGAACTACTGGCCAAAGAGAAGAAGAGAGGAGACTCTAAAACAAAGAAAGCTGAGGCGGAAAAGAAAAAAGTTCTAGAATCACTCAAGTTACTGGAAGCTAAAAAGAGTATAATTAATGGAGAGAAAAAGAAGGTTGATATGGAAAGAAATCGAGCCGAGGAACTTCAGACCACTTTGGAAGCCTTGAAATCCAAGGCTAATGAAGCCAGAATAAAACTCGGTGCAGAGAGATCAAAGAATGAAGAAGCACAAAAAAAGCTAGAAGCTGAGAAAAACAAGGCAGATAGGGAGAAGAAAAGGGCAGATTCCGAAATGGCAAAAGCAGAACTACATAAGAGGTATGCCGAAGAGGAGAGAAAGAAGCTATTGAATGAAAAAATTAGGTCAGATGGATTGTCTAGGAGGTTGGAGGAGGAGAAAAGGAGGAGTGAAGAACTGGAAAGGAAGGTTCAGGATATCATGTACGCGGAGAAGTTGGAGAAGGTCTGTCCTGAAGAGTCAGATAGACAGCATGAAACTGAGCAGTTGGAGATGGAGAGGCCGGAAAATAAGCAATTGCAGAAGAAGGAACTCGTGTCTGCTAGAGAAGTGGAAAATGTAAACACAGAGGCTGCAAAAGCAAATATGGTGTTCTTAGAGAAACAGTTGGAGCTTGAAAAGAAGCATGTAAAGCATGCTAAAAAGGCGGCTAAATTTGAAAAAACACGAAATAATTTTCTACAGCAAGAAATATGCCGCTTAAAACAGGATCTTTTCCAATTCTGTCATCGAGTTAATTTACTAGACGGCTGTTTCTCTCATGGAGACGAAGGTATAGATGCTTCAGCAAAGGTTGGTGTCTTCAAATCTTTTGAATACTTGTAGCGTAGACTGATAAAAAGTAATTCTTTCATAGTTTCATATTAAATCTGATTTCAGAAAATGTTACTTGTTTTTAGGTGGCAGTGATAGCATTTATAATTGGAAGACAGCATGCAGGTTTCTGATGAACCTTTGAAGTTTTATCAACTGTAAACTTTGTTTTAGGCACTTACTTTAGAAAACTTACTTGCCTTTTCATGTTTATTATTTTTATTTTTGATCGATTGCACGTTTATTATTAGCTGGCTGTTTTTTCTAGTCTAACTGATTGATACCTACTTGCATAACGATTTCACCTGAGTTTCTCTATTTCTCTCTCCTCTATGGGCATATGAATTTCCTACTTTACTAAAGATACTTATGCCTTGTCATATTATATTGCAGATCAACAACAGGTTTTGTGTACTAGATACAAACTTGAAGGGCAAACTTTCAGGTAAGAAACCATATGAAATGTATTGTGAAGGCGAAAATGAGGTTGTTAAAGCACATCACACAACCAAGGATGGCTATGACCATGTTACTGCAACATTAGCTTTGTATGGTGGCAGCTGTACCAAACCTTTATCAGGTATTAGTTCTGAATTGGAATCTGTGATGGAAGGTTCTGCCAGAAACAAGTCACAGAACTCTGCCATATATTCCACTACCGCATCTTTTTCTGATAGAACATTGGTGGGCTCACAGGGAAGAGGTGATTTTTCTTTGACAACTTCGCCAAAAGTTACAGAGGAGAACAAAAGCAAAGGATCCAACTTTCCGATAGTGTCTGATAAAATAACCAAACTGAGGTGTGCCAAAAATCTTGGAGTGGTGGCTGAAAATAACATCTCAAGTCAAAATGGACATGGTAATGTCAAAATTAATGGCATATCTCCTTCACGTAGCAGGAAAAGGAAGAGGTCCCGAGATACAGTGGAATCCATTAAGTTTATGAGTGATGATAGTAAATTACTGAAGAGTATAGATGGTAAACTCTCTACTCTACATGATATGATAGTCCTAAATAGCAATCTGGCTCCAGCACTGAAGTCCATTGTCTCAAAAGATGGGAGATGTCAGATTTCCACATCACGGGATGATCATTATGGCAACATTCACAGATCCAAAAGAAAGAAAAAGCTGCTTGAGGAACAGGCTGATGTGCAGCAGATATGGAATAACGCAATCAAAGTGCATGCGTTTGTAAAAGACTGCACCCAAGCCTTTTCAAATGTGACCCAGTTCTCTGAAAATGTTCTGTCCTGCAGGGATGAAACAGTTAATGTAATTAGGACCAACGAAAATAATATTTCTTGGTTTGAAAGCTTGGCCGATGTGGATTTTATGAAATTGCTGGATTTGGATAATGCAGCTGATGAGGAGAGATATAGAATGGCAATAGAAAGGCCTCAATCGCCTACACTGCCTGAAATCAACTGGGAGCACCTTGAAGAATGTGAGAAAGATAGCTGCAACTATTTACCAGAGCATGACTTGCCCAGTGGATTGGGCAAAACAGTAGAAAACATGTTGCCATCTTGCAGCTTAAATGTCATTGGAATGGAAATTGATTCCGACATGTTGAAATCTGGGAACTCTGAAATTCATGATTTCTCGTTAATGCATCTAAATGTGCCTTCCAGTAAAACAAAGACACTACTGAAGAACAATGATGGCTTACATAGTGCTATAGACTTGAGAGAAACTTCTCCCCATCAAGTCATGGTGTCAATTGCTGAAACTCTGCTGACACAGCAGACGTCCATTCCCGAGTCTACCTTTCTATGTGCAAGTGATGGTGGATCTACATGCAAGAGAATTTCAAAATATATAGTTTGTTCAGATACTAAGGATGAAAGCAGCATTTCTAGGATAGTTTCTGCAAGTGAAGCCTGTATATCTAAGGTATCAGTGGTTCCTCAGGCAGATTGGGTTCTTGACAAGATTCTGTTTGCTCTTTCTATGGAACAAGATCTTCTACCCGAGTAAGTGATGTTACCAATTTCTCCTCTCTTTTCGTGTGTTAGGAAATTATTAGTTCTGTTCGTTTCGGTTTTGACTATTATTGTGTTCAATTGATTGTTTTCTTCTTGCTGGTTTTCATTTTTCAGGGAGAGAGCCTGCACATTCTTTTCGCTGTTGCTTTACAACTTCTCTTTGATCATCTCAATGAAATTCAGAGACTTCTTGAGTGAAGAGTTTTCTGCTTGCTCAGCTTCTTTCACGGAACACATGCAAACAGGTTTTTCTTAAACATACCTTCCTCTTGCCTTTATATAGCTCTGCTTCTTTCTTGTTTGTAATGTTTCCAGTTTGATCTCTATAACTTATTAATATTGCATATTTTCTTCTGGCAGTAATGTGTGATTCAGAGACGAAACGCATGCTTTTGGAATTATGGGAGATGGACGCTGTACCTAGACTCTTTCAGGATTTCCTCACAGATAGAGAAGTGCTGCTTTACAATGAGTTATCTCATGAACAGTTTGTTTCACGAGATTCAGGGAGTTTCACTCTTCTTGTGAACGGCATAAACCTAGGAATGTCCTCTAAAATGGCCACAATTGAGCAGTTAGTGATTGGAAGCATCGCCATGACATCTATATGTGCAGCAATTGGCGATGTGGGTTTCGTTTGTGAAGTATCATATGATATTATTCAGAAGCACATATCTGATTCTTATTTTTCTCTGACGGTGCTCCATGTTTTCGCTTCCATATGTGGAAAACAGTACCTCACCTGCAATGGTTACAGTTTGATTATGATTGTTATTAAATCTATAGTTGTACTTCTGGAGAAAGGTGACGAAAGGGCTTGTACTATCCATGTTTCGAATCTCCTATCTACTAGTGAAAGCCAACCTCGATTTCCTCAATGTGCACATTGCATATTTTCAGAAGGTGCAGTTCCTGTAGATAAAATTATGGCTTTTCTTTTGAAAAAGCTTCATAGCTACTCTCTCTCAGCGGGTTTATCAAATTCTGATGCTTCTGGTCCGTTAAGTGATGATAAATGCCCCGAGGATGAACTGTACCTTGAATCTTATTCTGATGTCAATGGGATCACGTATAGTGCCAATGACTATCTTTCTTTGGTGGAACTATTGTCGCACTGTGTGGTATGTTCATCAGCTTCCTTGTTACTTGATGTTTGTTATTTCCTTATAATCCAGGGATTCCACGTGTTTTACTTTTTCACTTTTTTCTCAATCGTAGATTGCTGGTAGCAGTGCCAGTTCTTTGGAACTGTGGTTTTATTTCCGTTCTTCATTTATTTATTTATCCCCTACTTGAACATCATTGCACGATTTGATATCTGACCCGAGCCTTTCTCTATCTTTATCAGAGTTGGAAGTGGACGTGCAGCAACACTATCCCTCGACTTCTTCAGATGTTCGATTCCCGTGCCTCTGAGGAATTTACAACTGCTGTTCTTCTCCTTCTTGGTCAACTGGGAAGGTGCGCTTGATTAGTCTTGCTTAGCTTACTTTCTGATTGGTTAACAATTAGCATCTGCTTGTTGTTAGCAGCTGCATGCATTAAATCATTGAAGATGTTTTGGTTATTATTCCTTGCTGGGACTGCTATCTCGCTGTTTCTCATGATGTATCGATAATAACAAACTTGTGTTTTTGTTTGATTAACACCTATTCTATTTTTAACAAATGCTCCTCTGTGAAACAACTAATATTTACTGCTTAGGGTGATAGGTTCCACTTTGAGTATAGTTTGCCTCATGGATTTGTGTCTAGTTGGTATATATTCTAATTTACTTTGAGTTCTGTTCTCAGGCTTGGGGATCACAATAGTGGTGAGCAGACAGGAGTTGAAGAGGATCTAAGACGCATGTTATCTTCCTTTTTGGATCAGAACTCTAAAAGAAAATGGGGTCTTCCCACTCAATTTGCCGCTATACATGCTTTAATTGGTCTGCTCTCTATGGAGTTTGAAGATATCATTCAGGGTAAAGAACTTCCTGCCAGCCATTACAGCGATGTTATAAGGAAGTGGTTTTCTAATCTGAGTGAAGAGAAAAAGTCCCTGCCCATTAGCCTTTTCAAGTCTGCCAATGTACATGAGTGAGATGCTTCACGTTTGCTAAACTAGCTGACAATCATATGGCGTAACCCTGACTTCTACTAGGCTGCTGCTGAAGCGCTTAAGATTTTGTAATATGTAAGATTTGTTGGATGGAATCTGGGTAGGCATAAATATTTAAGGCACTTTAGGTGGCTTAGTGATTCTCTTCTAACAGGTTTTGGATCTCTGAGCTTCCTTCTGGTTTTAGGATAAAAGGTTATGTCTGGCTTACCTGGTGCGGATGTATTTACTAGCCGCAGACAATGGTATGCTTTCTCATCTTGTTTCAGAGACTTTTGGGGAAAACAGTAGTTGCTTCTAGATCTGCTAAATGCCGGAAATAGGTAAGCCATATAGTTTTTTTTGAGTTATAAGATCATTTGTTGCCATAGTTTTATACTGTGTAAGATTGTCGAGCGAATTTTGATCATAAACACTAGAAATTTTATTGAAGCTAGGTTACAAACTTTTGAAGTTGATCAATTCTTTTGAAGAAGCTGTATATGTAGTTCTGTACAGAAAGAGAGGGATGTTTCTGTAGTCCTGCCATGTTCTAATTTTGCAATGCAACTTTTCATGCAATTTCCAAATTGACACTCATTTTCCCTTTTGCTGGTCATTAAGGCAAGGCACAGTGTTCTGCAGTTGCGCAGTTGTGCGAACTGCATGATGCATCTTGATTTTGGTAAATATATTTGTAGAATGTGAAACTAGACCAAATTACAAAATGAACAAATCTGACAACAAGACCCCAGAGATCCTGAAATTAGGAGTTGATGAACATTGTTATTGAGAGAACAACATCATTATAGTTGAATTCATGAACATCTCCATTCAGAGAGACTTGCAGCTCCATTTCGATAAGAAAAGGAAAAAAAAGACTTGCAGCTCCATTAGAGAAGCGCGCATGAACCATAATAAAAATAAATTCTAATTTGAGCCTTTGGGGATTAATAATTAAAATCTAAACAGGTAATGGTGGTTGCGGCTGCTGCTGAGCACCTCCTTGCGGTTGCGGAATCCATATTATATCTTTGAGACAAGGTCTGAGCTCTTGGTTACAAAATTGCTGGTATTCCAATGTATCCCCGGCTGTTTTCTTTACCTCCACGAAAAATAACGACGGAGTGACTTCGAAAATCTCTGCATCGATTGCAAGATGTCCTTTTCTTCCTGATTTGCTTCCTTCCAACTTAACCATTCCACCATCTTTCTTCATCACCTTAAACCTTTCCGTCTCGGCTATTTCCTCCAATTTTGAAACGATTGTCGATGCTGATTTTGTCGTTGTGAACCGTGACTCGGATTTTTGATCAGTTTCCTTCTCAAAAAGGGGTGATAAATTGAATCCAGCTGATAGAGATATGATATCGAACGCATTAAGACAAGTGGGTTTCATACTCTGTTTTTCTTCTGAACTTTCCTCCTCATCATAAGTACTTGTACCACGACCAAATGCTTCATTTATATCTCCAAAACTTGGAACCCTATCTTGTTTTGGAGTTTCAAGGTGGCTCTCAATTGGTTTGAATCCTTTATTGAACCATGGATTCTCCATGATTTTTGCAACAGTGATTCTACTATGCGGATTCGGATCAAGGATTTTCGAGAGAAGCTTACGTACCTCGGGCTTAAACCAATGTGGACACTTGAATTCTCCTTTACTAATCTTTTTATACATCTCCATTATATTTGAATCTTGAAACGGTAAGTAACCTGCCATTAGAACAAACAAAATGACACCACATGACCATATATCCGCCTTTGCTCCATCATAACCTTTCTTATGTATCACTTCTGGTGCAACATAAGCTGGTGTTCCACAAGTAGTATGAAGAAGACCATCTTGTCTTCTTGAATCCCACAAAGCACTTAACCCAAAATCAGAAATCTTCAAATTCTCGTTCTCATCAAGTAAGAGATTTTCCGGTTTAAGATCTCTATGGTAAACTCCACGACTATGACAAAAATCGATGGCGCTTACTAATTGCTGAAAGTAATTTCTTGCAATATCTTCTTTGAGTTTTCCTCCTTTAAGAATCTTATCAAAAAGCTCACCACCTTTAACATATTCAATTACGAAATATATTTTGGTTTTGCTAGCCATGACTTCATAGAGTTGAACCACATTCGGATGCCGAACAAGTCTCATTACAGATATTTCTCTCTTGGTTTGATCAATCATTCCTACTCTTAATATCTTCTCTTTGTCGATCGTTTTAATTGCAACGCTCTGTCCTGTTTTTAGATTTCTTCCATGATACACCTTTGCAAATGTACCCTGACCAAGAACTCGTCCCACTTCGTACTTATGCATCAAAATGTTGCCTGTTGCTGCTTTCTTCTCCATTGTTAACCAACCAGTAGTATATATATCTTTTTTGAAGCAGAAGAAATTTAACAACCCCAAGACCGGATTTATCTAAATTTATTGAACAACTCCTCCATACTGCATCTTTTGAGGAAGAGAGAAATCAGAAATGAATACTCTAATCTCCAGAAAACCTTTGCCTCAACTGGCAGGTTTATGAAATCCCTCTCCTGAAAAGAGGAAGATGGAAAACAAGAAGTAAGGATTCAATTGTAATGATATCTGTCTCTCTTTCTGAGGAGTTTCTTTTGCTAACAGAAAACTAACTCAGGCTTTGTAATAGAGAGAATCATGTGGCCTAAAAATAGTGGAACCTTTGGTGTGTATTATTACTTAAGCCCCCACTTCATTTATAACCATGCACTTGGCTTTACTTTTTTGTCTTCCAATCTTTTGATACAAGTGACGAGTTTCTAAACACACAGGGGCAGCAAACATGATTAAAAGATGGATTTTGTCACTTAGAAGTCAGTTTCAATTCTATGAGTGAATAGTACAGAAAAATTTGACATGCATTTTGCTCGAGCATTTTTGATCTAGCAGCATCATAACCAACCATTGGACATATGGATGATTGTGATAATATTTGTTAAAATAATTGAGAAGTAAGACATTTGTCTAAAATTTCATGAATAGACTGAATACTATTTATATTTTCCAATGATTGATTGCGATGATGCTAAATCAAAAAATGCTCGAACAATGCACAAGCAAAAAAAATTCCTGAATAATCCCTTGGGTGAACTGTCTGCGTGAGCATTTCCAAACCAAATAAATCTTAATCCAACCCAAATAGTTCTTAATCCACCACGGGAATTTCATAGTGAGGTGGAATCACATCTGATCATTGGTGGTGAAAGCTGATTATGGCTTTCACAACCAACGCAAAACTACGTTTAAAAAAAATTCTCACCAGACGAAACTCGGATTTCTTAGGATAGGGTAGAACATAGAAGGACTCTATCCAACCCCACCCCACCCCACCCTCTGATGTTGCCTTGTAACTGAAGGAGTGATAACGCAAACCATAGGGTGTTGGCCACATCTACAAGTCTTTTGTTTTGGGTCACTCTTTATATTAGGTGTCGGGACAGCATTGGTTGATGGAATTTTCTTGATGGATCTGTTAAATGATTTCGTAGTTACTTTGTGTTATCAATCAATAATAATGTATGCATTATTAGTTGGAAATTGAAAACTGAAAAAGACTCATCAAACTGGTTGGAGAGACAAACTGTGGATCAAATTTGTTACTTTTGAGCTACCGATATCTCCAATTTTAAGGAGAATAGAAAAACAAAGGCATGTGAAGTTGGTAAGATGTGCAAAAGAGAGATCTAGGAATCACTTGTATGAATGTTGTAGTCTCCAATTACTACGAACATCAATTTGTTCACAACGTCATTTCATTCCAGTAAAAACCTCTGTCTGGAAGGCTACACACCTCATACTGCCCAATAGTATGAGATTAGAAGTTATATTACCAGAAATAAGCACCTCATGTGCCTTATGTACCAACAGAGATGAAACTCTCTCCCGTTTTTTTCTTAAACTGCAATTTTGCATTGCAGGTTTGGATGCACCTAAATTTTAATATGCACTATGTTTGGAGTAATGGTACCAATGATCTCCATACATGGCTTAATTCTTGGTTTTCATCAAACAATAGAATTGGAGCAAACCTAGCTAGGCTCGAGTTGTGTACATGGCCGTTTTTGATATAGGGCCTAAGGGTTTATCGTTCTAGGCCCAAAAAATGGAGGGTCCCAAAATAGAATCCTGTATTTAGGCATACGCCTTTTTTACTAGACATGTCGAATAAGGATAAAATAAGGTCACTAGGTAGTAAAGGGTCAGCCCTTTATCCAACAAATTTTCATAATCGCCAAACTACTCTTATATTATTAGTGTTAATGCTAATCATTAGTAGTTAATAAATAATAATTAGTGTTAAAATTAATTATTGATTGTTAAAAATAATGATTAGTAATTAATGTAAATTAGTTAATCATAGGTCGTTAAAGTTAGAATTAGTTAGGGAAAATTTTATCTTTGGGAAAAACTTATTTTTTCAAGAGAAATAGAAGAGGAAGCGAAGAAAAAACTTGGGTTTTTTAATCAAAATGCATGATGCAAATAAGGAAGCCGATTCTTCATTTCATAAAGCTTAAAAAATTAATACACATCAACTACAACGGAGATCCGGATATGGATGATTATTTGGATTATGATAATGAATTTTCAAAAATACAAACTCAACTTCAAGCTCAAAATGATGATTTTTATGAGCCAAATCTCGAAGATGAATACATGGATGAGGAATCCTATCCTAATAAAACTCAGGTATACTTGTAGATAAGGTTTATCGTTTTTGTAGGTTGAATTCATCGAAAAATGGCATTTTTGGCAAAAAGGTTCCACGCACCAGTTATAAGTTCGACTGATATACAGTTAGTCGAACCACCTTCATAAGAACAGCTCGGCTAATGCGATATACACGGGAAGGCGAACTCCAATTATGCCATGGCTCGACTCCAACCAAGAGTTTATTGAGCCAATGCATAGAGTTGTTCCCAATTCATTTCATAAAGGTCGGCAACGATGCTTTTCCCAGAAGCTTAAGGCCAGTAATATTATTCACATCATCAGGAGTGATTGTTATCTCTTCGAAGGAGAGATAAAAGGTGTAGATCTCTGGCAGAATTTTTCATAAAACACAGACGTTGTCACTGAATCACATTCACTTTGTTTGTAGTGAATAGATGACCATAAACCAGATGTTTTTACTAGAGCCACCACCTCGTCAAACTCTCCCGTCAAAACCCAAGGTGCAGCCCTTTGGTGTCTCAAAAATCTGGTGGCATCCATGTGATCCGGAGTTTTGTATATTTTCTTCTCCCAAGACTCAGCCTAACCAATCAAGACCTTTCCTCCATATTTTGAAATGCCATGGAATGTGACGCTCCTTATTCCTAGGTGTAGCAAGCTTCTTTTCTTTCCCTTTTTGTTGTTGTTATGGTTCCTCTTATTCGTCACCATCACTATCACCATCATCATCTTCTCCTCCTCCTCCTCCTGCTCCTCATAATCCTCCTCCTTGTTTTTATTTATGTGTCTTCCAACTCTTCTTCTTCTTTATGTATCTCCGGTCGTGGTTGACGAATTATAATTGCAGTTCCCTTTTTACCGGATCCCAATTTGTTGGTGCCGCCATCTCATGGATTAGGAGTTTTAGAATTAAAAGGAGTTACCTCCATGCTCATTCTTTTACCTTGAACTTTACCTTTACCTCTGTTCCTAACGCACGCAAAGTATAAAACTAATTAAAACCTCAAACAACAAATATTTGGCTAGAATTAATAAAAGATTTTTTCTTAAAAATATAACTTCGGCTCAAAATTTTAGGATAATCATAAGGTTTGGCTAATACTTGATAGAAAATATAACCCAATATTACAAGATTCAAGAAGTTCGGCTAGTGTTGCAAGAATCAAAAAGTTCGACTGTCCCGAGCTTTTGGATTTTCAGCCGAACCTCACTACCTTAGATTAATAATACCAACATTCGAAAGTTCCGAATATTGGAAAATATTTATAAGCCAAACTTTTTAGTTGTTATTTTTGAAGTGAACAAACAAAAGTTTGGCTAAATTTGGAAAAATAATTATCAGCCGAACTTCTTAGTTGTGTTTTTTTGTAATGAACATAAAGTTCAGATGATAATTGAAAAACCAATTATTAGATGAACTATTCTTCGACACATTCAGGAAGAAGAACTTGAGAAGTTCCGCTGATAATTCTATTGAATTTTTTTTATTAAGAATCAACCGAACTTAAGACTGTAACTGCCCCAAACCCTAGTTTTTTTTATTTCACCTCTGTTTCTCAATCAAATGCATAGAAATAATAGATGGGTTAGTTGGAAATAACTTCGAACAAACATGTTGATATTTGATTCTTCCTCTCATCCTTCTCCTACTTCTCCTAATTCAATTTGTGGTTCATCTCTTTCAACTTCTTCTTCTTCTTCTTTTTTATCTTTTTATTCTTCAATTTGTTTCTTAGATCCAGTGTTTTGGACTTGTCGAACGAGTCATCTTTTAGGTTTGCAGTTGTATATAATCGACGATTAAAGTTTTACAAATCGACGATTAATTGGCCGATGATGAAATTTGTAATCGGATTTTTTTTTTCCCGGTAAGAAAAGGGAAGAAAAGAGATGAAAAAATTTAAAACTGATTTTGGGTTAATTAAGTTTTAATTTTGTAACTGATTTTTTAGGATTAATAATGAGTGGAGGGTATTTATATAATTCTAATGATTTAAGAATATCTTAATAATTCATCAAACAATTAGACACCCCTTATAAATCATCCTAGATAGCTTTATTATTTTACTACTAAAAATAATAGATACCAAAAAAAAAAAAAAAAAAGTTCTAAAAATATCTATCGACTGACCATATATATATATACACACAATATTTTAAATATTGTTACTAGCCTTTTGACTTTAATAAAGGCCGTGAATAACTGAAGAAGGCAAGCAACGTAAACTCTTCTGTTTGCTCTTTTCATTTAATTTTCCATCTTGGTATATAATAGATTAATTATTTAATTAATGCAAACTTTAAAAATTTTAGATTTGTACCTATTGAAATTATTTTTCTATTAACCCTAAAAAGTCGTATTCCGTAAAGCCTGCTAACCACAAAACTATCATAAATTCAAAGTTACTATAAATCACTAAATTAATTATTTTTTTTATTAGAAATATTTACAATTTCTATGGTATTCTAGTTACATTTTTTTGTAGCAAAAATAAAGATAAATGCTAAAATATTTGGGATGCCTTCCACCGTAATTTTTTCACAATGTGTTAACTAGCCTGGTACCTTTTCATATTTAAAATTTTATTATTTTTAAATCTTATCAAACTTTTATATACATATATAAATAAAATATTCAATTAATTTAATTGTCGTTTTTTCATTTGTCATTTACATTTTCCATATCCATATATATTAGAAAAAAAAACTATTTTTTAAAAGTTTACCCCAAATCTCTAAAAGGTTAGAGACATACCTGGTTGTGTAGCATAGTTTGTTGGCATATATGGAAGACTAGATATAAGTTTGTGTTTAGGAAAGTTCGCGACAAAAACAATAGTCATACTAGAAATCTAGTGAATACTACGTCATTCTTCATTTACATTACTGTTAGTATTGATCTGATTTTGCTCCAAATTATAAATATATGTACATGACATATTAACGGAAACAAATTAGTACTACTGGTGATGTAGGAAATAACTACAGTTCGACTACAATTTCTTCCAATTCCCCTAAAATTCACCACACTATCTTTTGTTTCATTGCATTGTCGCATGGATTTATGTCAAAGATTATATCAGCACCCATCGTGATAGCAGTTACTAGTATGAGGAAAAAAAAACAAAAAACAATCTTTGCGAATATGTAAAAGAGATTTCACTGATTCATTTCTCAGCAGTGAAATAAATAAGAAGTAAAATAAAGAAAAAAGATTACTTATAAAATCATTAAAACTGGTAGTGATTAACTGAAAATTAAAGAAAGACAATAAAATTTAGTACTGTTATAAAAAATCATTGATTTATAACGTCAACAAATAATTAACTAGAGATTATGGGGAAAAAAA
>JAJJMC010020972.1:5992-29845 GCA_023531435.1 Papaver californicum | reverse complement strand
GAATCATCAATCTTCAAGGGTATCACTTTTCAACCTATTCTACCTTTGGTTATACTACTAGAATTAGTATTATCTTTATGTGATCTATCAGGTATTCCCTCAAGGAAATGCCAGTAGTCAACTTCACCAACCTCCCCAGTTTGTCTACCCTAAAAGGCTGCAGAGACACGTTGTTGAAAGCATATGGGTCTATGCTTATGGCTCTGGGTGGCATGTTCTTATTGGTAAAATTTCTTCTAAACAATTATCCTACTCTCATGGGTTTATGCGCATGCTCTCTGATCAACCCTTGATGTACCATACATCATAAATTTCTTCAGTATATTTTTAAATTAAAGTAACCATGCCCACTGGTTATAACTACTCTAAACACCCTGGTTATCATCTATAATAATCATAACCTCATAAGCCTCATTTCTATAGCCTCCTCTTCTAATTCCAAACCTGATGATTCCATTGCCAACCTTGTTATCCAAATAAAATATTCTCTGAACATCCCTGAAGACCTATTTCCCAAAGTCCTTATAAACTCTGAAAAAATCCTTCCCAAAAAAGACATAAACTAGAATGGTGTTTCATTAGTAGATTATGTAGAAAAACTTCTCATAACACCAAAACCATATCTAGATTCATTAATACCAGTTGGGACCTCATAAGAGATGCTGAAGTAGACCTGTGGAAGAAAAACTAAACTATTACTCAATCAGGATGGGAAGTATAGATGATTACATGGTTTTTAGACAAGGTGGAACAAGAGGTATTTTTGAAAAACTAATAGTACTAACTTAAATTCCCCTGATCTGGTCCTGATTATATTGATTAAGCCAATTTTTATACTTTCAAAATTTGGGTTTTTGTCAAAAGAATTCCAAAACATATAATCGTAGACATAACCAGCATTCTCAAACTAGTTGAAATTTTTCAAGATGCTAAAAAACGATATAGCATAGACAATGATGAGAAGAATATGGAAATCCTCCTGGATATTAACATCACTAGATATCTAAAATACGGATTAATGCTTATGAAACTCCTACAGTCTCCTACTGGTTGGAATTTGCTTATGATTTAAATGGTATTCAGTTTTGTTGGCTTGTAGAATTCTTGATCACCCTGGTCCCCTATGTGAAGATCAAACTGCTTTCAACAATCCTAACCACATACCTCATATACCTTTTACCCACAAACTCAACAATTCCTCTCCCATAAGCCCCATTATCAAAGTTAAGATAAGGACCTATTCTGATAAGGATGCTCCTGCTGAGATAGAAATCAAGCTTCGCAATGCTCAAAAAAAGATTATGTTAGCCAATAGTACTGTAGAGCTTGATGGCCTAGAGGATTACATCATCTTTAAGGCCAGTCTCCAGGACCCAATAATGAGAGATATTCAAACTCAAAATCCTGAAGTCTTGGCCTGTCAAATCAAGCATAAGAAGATTGTTGCCGGTAACAAATCTAAGGATGTAACAACTAAAAGGAAAACTTTGAACATCAAAAATGTTGCCCGACTTCAAGGTCATAACATTGGAAACTACAGTGTAAAAGACCTTAACCCTGATAATATCTTCTCCAAAATCTTTCTCTCTATTCCTACCCATACCCCAACTATCCCATCTCTTGCTGATATTCAAGCTCAACTAAATGAAGAATTCAACAACCAAAAGAAAATATTGTGGAAAAAAAGGATGTTGGAAATAAAAACAAGTATGAGGTGTTCCATTATGCTCTAATATCCTCTAAGTCAAAAAGGAAATATCAGACTCTGGAAAATACTGCTGATCAAAGTAAAAAGGTAAACTGCCCCCAACAACAATAATAGTAGCTTGGGGCAGGGTATGGAGGAAGATCTTTCTTAAAATTTGACTACTAGCAACCTTATGGGAAATAATCCTTTCATTCAGGCAGAGGTATTACTCTACACATTCCATCTTTTAACTTTAAATTACTATAATAGTCTACTTATTGTTAGTATGTATAAAATTACTTGCTCTGATACTAACCATTAAAGTCATAGTAGAACCAATTTTTTATATCTAGGTTATTTCATTATTATTTTCTCATATATTTTTGGAAATTTTGATATTCTTGACTTGGAACTATCAAGGCTTAGCTGGACAACAGAATACTAGTAGATACCTTAGTGACATGTTGAATAAACACAATCCTGACATTTTTTTCTCTCTGAGACTAAACAGAAATCTAAAAATGTTAGTTTTATCCTTAGAAACATAGGGGTTACCAACCTCTGGTTTGTTGAACCCAAAGGTGTCATTGGTACTGCTAGTGGGTTAACTCTTACTTGGAAATACAATTTATCCATTTCCATTTTGGATTCTTTGGACAATCATATAAGTGATATTATCACACCTATCAATGGTAATTCTTGGTTGTTCAAAGGCTACTATGGTAGTCTCTATACTACTAAGGATAAACTGAACTACTAGAAGATGATTGAAAATAATGACAATAACAATACCCTACCTTGGCTTGTTATGGGTGATTTTAATTTTGTCCTACATGAACATGAAAAATATAGCATACTTCTGAAGCTGATATTTTTTTGGAGAAAATTAAAGAAGTTGGTCTCACTGATCTTGGTTAGACTGAATGTCCATTCACTTGTTTCCACAGAAGAACTGTAAATCTTTTGCTGAGCAAAGATTGGATAGATTTTTAGCTACTGAAAATTGGCTTGACATCTACCCTAACTCCACCATCTCTAATCTCCCTACCATTGGCTCTGATCATAATTCTATTCTTCTAAACATCAATCCCAACTGGTGGTCAGATACCTTTCAAATTCTTTGGGCCCTGGCTTGATCACTAGGACTGCAAAGACATGATCTCTGAATGCAGAAAAAAAAGACACCCAGGTTCGTCTGCTTCTATCATATCTAGGAAATTAAAAAATATCAAAGTCAGAGTCAAGCTGTGGAACAAAGCTTTTTATGGCAACATCAATTCTAATCTGGAGGAGCGTATCAAACATTTGGATTGGAACACTAAGAACAAACTACTTTGATGTTTCAAGATGTGCTTCTATCAGAGAAGCCAAGAAGAATATTCATCACTGATATGACATTAAGGAGAAGTTCTGGAAAACTAAGAGTAGAGACCAATGCATAAGGCTTGGGGATATAAATACTAAGTCCTTTAATGACTAATCTCCTAAGAAAAGAATGAGAAGAAATAAAATTGATTGTATCCAGAATAACAAGGGATAATGTATTATTGATATCAAAACTATCTGTGAATACTTTACTTCCCACTTTGATAACTGGCCACTGCTGAACCCATCACCATTAACCAAAATATCATCAACTTCATACCCAAAACCATTTCAAACTCTGAAAATGCCAACCTTCTTGCAACCCGTGATGCCTTGGAGATAAATATCCTGGTCCCAATGGCTTCCCTGACCAACTTCTTCCAATCTAACTGGAAGGTGGTTGGGGGAGACATTGTGGAAATGGTTAAACACTTCTTCAACTATGCTTTTATCCTCAAAGAAATGAACTCTACCTTTATCTCCTTCATACTAAAAACTGACAACCCTACCACCCCATCCCACTTTAGGCCCATATCCTTGTGTAACACCACCTATAAAATCATTTCCAAACTGCTTGCTCAAAGACTAAAACCCATTATATATTTACCCATTTCAATCTGTTTTCATCCATGGAAGACAAATCTCTGATAATATTGTTATTTCCCATGAGTTAATCAACCATATGAACATCAGACATGGAAAGAAAAGTGATAAAGACGTTATGGGAATCAAAATTGATATGGAAAAAGACTTTGATAGAGATGAGTGGAGTTTCTGATGGCCATTATGACTCAAATGGGATTTAGTGGAAAATGGTACAATCTCATACATCAATGTATATCCACCACCAACCAAGTTGTCTTGGTTAATAACTCTCCTGGCAATTTCTTTCAACCTTCAAGAGGGCTAAGACAAGGAGAACTATTATCTCCATATCTTTTCATCTTATGTATGGAACCCCTTTCTAGAAGTCAGATTAATGTTGAGCAGTTGGGTTTGATTCATGGAACCAAGATTTATCCTCAAGCTCCTTCCATTATCCATCTTCTCTTTGCTGATGACTGTATGATATTCTATAAAGCCAACATGGATGAATGCAAGAATCTGGTACAAGTCTTCAATTAATTTAGTAACTCTTCAAGCCAAATGATAAACTTCTCCAAATCATGTATCTTCTTTAGCAAAAATACTGGCTCAGATATTGCTGACATCATCAGTAACTTCATGCATGTCCAGAAGATTGACATTAAAGATACGTACTTAGGCTCTCCCCTCTTCACCAACAAAAGTAAAATTCAAGCCTTCAAGCCATATATTGACAAACTTAAGTTCAGACTTGCTGGTTGGGAAAGTGAAACTCTTTCTACCATAGGCAAAGCTACTATGATCAATTATGTTACCTTAACTTCCAGCACTTATCAGATGAACTGCTTCAAACTTCCTAAATCTACTTGCAAGGATATAAACAGAATTCAAAGAGACTTCTTCTGGAATAAGGACCTGATAAACCTAAAGAATTATATTATATTGATTGGGACTTTGTATGCAAGCCAAAAAATTTGGGTGGTCTGGGGTTTTGGAATTTGGATTTCTTCAACAGTGCTATGATAACCAAAATAGCATGGAGGCTTATCTCTGAACTAGATTCTCTTTGACCTTCCACCATAAAAGTCGCTCACTTTGAGGGCCAAGAGGTCATTAGAATGAGCACTAAACCAAAGGCTTCCGACTCTTGGATTTGGAAAGGAATTTTGGAAGGAGTGGCCAATATCCAGAAATACTACAGATGGAAGGTGGGAAATGGTATAAAATTCATATTTGAGAAGATAAAGGGATAAATAACAAAGATAACATTCTGGTTAAACCTCAACATTGTCCAAATGACCTAATTACCATAAACCAGGATAAATTTCAGAGGTGAATGTGATACCACCTCTTTTGGACTTTGGTTCTTTCATGAAGATTAAGTTGTTATCCAAGAAACTGAATTAAACGTTCATAAAAAAGACACCATTATCTAGGGCCTAAATGACAAAGTGGAATTTATCGTGGAATCTCTCTATGACAAACAAATCTATGAAAAATACAAAGGGGACTCTGTCAATACTGCTTGGAAAAAGATTTGGACAATGGATACTTCACCAGCAATATAACTCTTCATATGGAAATGTGCTTATGGAATCCTCCATACAAATGCGAAGACTGCCAGTATTCTCAGCTACATTGATCCTATATGCAACCTCTACAAAAGTGCTAAAAAAGACATTACCCGTACCTTGATGTCTTGTACTTTTGCTTCTTCTGTTTCGAACCAGCTTTTTAGATCCCATCATCAAGTGTTTGAAGGATGCATCTCTTTCATGGAGTGGCTTAACAAGTGGTTTATCCCCAATAACCCTTTCAACAACTGGATTTCTACCTATGCCACTACATGTTGGTTCATATGGAAAGCTAGATGTGACTTCATCTTTAAAAAGCTCACCCCAGTTGCTAAATGTATAACTAAAAATATCATACAACACCTCTGCTTATTTTACAGAGTTATGCACAACCAGAGCCACATCCTGAACAATCTTCACTTCCAAAAGGATACGCAGGATACTAGGGAAAGAATAATCAGGCATCACAGAGAAAAATTTGGAGTCACAATTAATATAAGCACTCTGGATGTTCATTCCAATGATGCTAATGGTTACCACTCCCAATATACTAATTTTTCTCTTGTTGTTATGTCTTTCTCAGGGAACTGTGTGGGAGCAAGAAACTTTAAAGACTCTATCCCTGGAGACTGCAGAGCAAGGAGAGGAGCTGATCTTGCGCTAAGTTTTGGAAAGGAGTTGCAAAAGGCCAATATAGATTTTCAAGCTCAAGATGATGCAACTCTTGAAAAAATCAGAGAAGCTTACAGTAGAGAAGTTCAAGATAGATTCAACCTGGGATTTTACCAAATGATAGTGGAAATTCTAAAATTATTGATTTTGTGGTATCTGATAAAGATGGGACATAGTCAGAACTAGGGGTGCACAAAGGTCGGTTCGGCTCGGTTCTTAGTAGAACCTTGTACCCGTACCTTCCTATGGTCGGTTCTCTATCCTTGTACTTGTACCCTGTACCCTTTACCCTCGGTTCGGTTCTTATACCTGTACCTTCGGTTCCGGTCGATTCTTGTACCTGTACCCTTTTTCTTTTTTTAAATTAAAATAAAACCATGGCTTAATGTTTAGTGGTTAGAGATATTCATTCAATTTCCTTAAGTGTTGTTACAATAAGAATAACCAACTGTTGACTGTACAGGATAAGTGCTGTTAACAGTTAAACAAACCTGTACAGGGTAAGTGTACACCACAGTTCAGGAAGCGTCAAACATAACTAGGATGACTTCTCCACCCTTGTTGAAGTTCTTCCCTCAACTAACGACATAGAGAGAAGCTAATCATATGAATACAAGTCTTAAATTCTGGATGTTGCAGAGATGCACAACCAATGTAGTGACACCACAGTTCAGGAAGAAGTGATCAAACTTACATGAGTTTGACACACTAACTTAAATTTTTTTTAGCTTAATCTAAAACTTAATAGTCTGCAGATACAAGTGTGATGTGTCACTTATTTACATATGATAATAATAAAATACATGGAAACAATTTTAATTGTGTCTGGTGAATCAGCAATAAAGTTTAAATTAAGTGCAGTTCCCTCTTTTCTACCAGTTTATTTCTACCTGGAACCAAACCAACCAAAAAAGTGAAATAAAAAACGAAGTAAAACTTACGGATGAGATTAAAACTACATAAAATAATCAACGGTTATCATACCTCGGTACAATCGGTCCGGTATAGGTCGGTTCTGGGATAGTACCTGTACCTTGTACCCGGTTATACTTGATTCTTATTTTTTTATACCTATACCCTGTACCATGTATCCTCGGTTCGGTCCATCTACAGTACGGTTCCATTGATTCTGATCCGATCCTTCGGTTCCGGTCGGTTCCTGTGCAGCCCTAGTAGAACAAAACAACAAATAGCTTAATTAAGTTAGCAGTTAATACTATACCTCTAATTAAATTAAATTGGAAAGGCCCAAACTTGTTGTAATTATTTTAAACTCTTCGATCGGTTAGACACTCTTGGCATTGATCGATGAAAAATGATACTTTTACACAGAGACAGTGTAGGGAGAGTGGAGGTTGATGTGGAGAGTGGAGATTGATGTGGTGGTGGAGGATTGAGTTTTCTATCAAGATTGTAAACTTTCATCTCCGTGATTATTCATTAGGATTTCTATTATTGCAGAGATAGATTAGATAGACATATGGAAGTAATTTAGATTCAATTAGTGGGTTCATGTCCTCAGAGAATTTGGGGAGTCTTTTGCAGTGAAATTTGGGTAGTCTTTGCAGTGGGTTCTATCAATTATTGTTGATTCAAAAATTTGATATTGATGGGTGCTTTACTATGTCGAATTTCAAGTTATTGAAAGATGTGATCAGTGATCTTGATCTTGAGATGGCTAGGGCTTCATTAGTTGCGGGTGCATGCAAACTGATCGTAGCGGTACTTTTTGGGAATATTTTCAATGTGTAAAGCTAGGTTTTTTACTGCTATTTCCGGCTCTAATGAAAGTGATGGTGATGAGTGCATGAATCATCATACTTCTAGAAGGTCAGTCAACTGTACAATTAAAGTATCCTGAATACAGTAATATCTAATCAATTCTCTTCTTATGAAGTCAAGTCTATGCTAGCTATCATTAACTTGCCAGTTGGTTCTTTCTTCTCATTTTGTTCTTGTAACAGGGGTTTATCTCATACCTGATCACTGATTAATTCTTTCAATTTTCTGGGTTCAGCTGAAAGAAGTGAAGAATGGTCAATATTATCGGACCTGATCGATTTAATGGTAGGAATACATGTGTATATCATTGATTCAAACTTGCTATTGTCACAATTTTTATAAGTTATTATGATTTTTGTAGCATTCATTTATCCGAAACCATAAACACATTTACTTATTGTTTTTACTATGTTTTTGATCTAGTTGTAGAAGATGATGAGCCATATGAAAGTTTCCCTTTGAAACTTATAAAACGTGCTACTAAATCGAGCGAATATGAATTCTAAATTTGAAGGACTCTTTTACGAGGTCTAGTGCTCTCTCTTTCTCTCTAACTTTGTAGCTTAGATTGGCACTTGTGTTGACTAGTCATAGTTTAACAGGGAGTTCTTCCAGATGGGATGAAAATGACAGTGAAACAAATACATGTATATACATTTGAGGATGACTTATTTTTTGATGATGGGTTTGAAAAACGAAATAAAGTTTCCATCAACCTTCAGACACCCAAATCTTGTTAGATTGCTTGGATACTGTACGGAGAACAAAGAACGCTTTCTAGTATATGAGCACATGGAAAACGGCTCCTTGCATAACGCACTGTTCGGTAAGGCAAAAATCAGTTATTACTGAACTTCTGCACAAATCAAGTTGTAGTAACATTTGATAGTATATGTTTGCAGGTCGCTGTGAAAATTTGAGAAAGAGGCTCAATTGGCACACCAAAATGAGGATATGCCTTGGAATAGCAAATGGTCTTGCATTCCTACATCACAAGGATGAATCAAAAGCCATGATTGTTCACAGAAATATTACGCTTAGTAATATTTTCCTCGATAAGTTTCTTAATCCCAAGATTTCTTATTTCTGTTTAGCGAAGCATTTTGAAGCAGATGAAACGCACTGCAACTCTGTTGTGGGGGGAATAAATAATACGTAAGATATATATATATATGATGTACCTTACTTATAAATGTTTCTAGATTTACATTTTCATCACTACTTCTGCAATTAGCATCTAAACAGAGCATGGATGACTTCATGATTCAAATTCTTAAATGCTTGGATTTGCTTCTAGGTATGAGAAGGTTTCATCAAGATTGTTAAACTGAAACTTACTTTTTTGACGCTAATTTTCTCACATGGCCAAGTGTAAATAAATTAGATGTTAAGTTTTAAGAAAACAAATTTTCATTGTGTCTTACACTCTCACAAAATATTAGTGCATTCAGCAACATAAGTTTTTTTTTCTTTTTGCTTGGGTGACATTTAACTTCACCATCTCCCGTTTTGAAAATCAACCTTTGATACGGTTGAAAAACAAATCTGTGGATATCTAGATTACATGTTCCGCTAATGTTTTTGAGCATGTAGCTTCGTAAGGTAGATGCACGCTGCAGCACCCTACACTACCCATTTATCTTAGAATACGGTCAACCCATTTATCCTCATGCTTTGGATCGCATCCCTTGTATGTTCATCCTTAAAGAGCTGCATCCTAGCACTTCACCCGTTACTTCATAACCGAGTACCTCAACTCGAGTCCCCCCCAGAGAAGATACAGAATTTAGCGAGTTGCATATTATAGATCAAAATCCTAATTTCATGCATCTAACTAATTACCTAATTTCATGCATCTAACCAAGACAAACAAAATCTAAACTGCAATTTTCAATTTTCTTCGCGGGCAGAGGATATATTGCCCCAGAGTATCTGGCGACAGGTTCAATGACAGAAAAGATCGACGTATACAGCTTTGGAGTATCCATACTTGTACTTTCAACAGAAAAGAGAGTTCATGATCCTTATAGATTTGAGACTGCATCGCTTGTAGACCTGGTAAGTGACAATGAAATGGAATTCTCACGAAAAAGAATGTTTTGATGATTGAAGTATCATGTTGTATTAACTCCCAGATATATAATTTGTTGTTTTCTTCCTATCTTGCTTTTATCCTTTCTCGCATATTCACTCAAAAGATTTGGGTTGCTATTATAGGCCAAGGGTTTACATCAGAAGGGAGATATACTGTCGCTGATCGATGAAGACTTGAAGTCGAGCAATTCAGTGAAAGAAGCTGCATCGCTTGTAGACCTGGTAAGTGACAATGAAATGGAATTCTCATGAAAAAGAATGTTTTGATGATTGAAGGACACACACAACCAAAAGGGAGTGCAAAGTAAGCTTGAATTTTTTGAACCCTCCTTCGAAGAAGGAAAACTCCATATTGAATTTTCTGATGAAGAGTTTAGAGCTGTATATGATGAATGGGAGAATTCCTTAGTAGGCTTTTTCGTTGGTGAAGATGTCCCATTCAACATGGACCTAAAAATGATTGAAAAACTCTGGGAAGTGAAAGGAGATTTTTCTGTGTTCACTACAGAAAATAGATACTTTATATTTCAATTCAGTTGCGTTGAAGAAAAGATGAGAGTTCTAGAATCAGCAAACCTCTGGAGAATAAGACAAAGGCAACTGATTCTGAAAGAGTGGGATTCGAAATTGATGCTTGAAAGAACTGATATGGAATCTCTTCCAATTTGGGTTAAGATTTACAACTTACCGCTCTTCTTTTGGACTCCTTCTGTTCTCAGTAAAGTTGGGAGTGGATTGGGTACTCCTCTGTATGCTGATCAGAAGACACAGAACAGACAAGAATTAGCTTATGCCATGCTTTGTATAGAATTTGATGCTTATAAGCCATTGCCAGAGTCTTTGCGAATTCTAGTGAAAGGAATGGAATATCATCTGAGCTTGGAATATTATTGGAAACCCTTAAGGTGTGAACACTGTTGCACTTTTGGTCACATAAAGTTGGATTGTAGGGCGAAGATGAAGGCTAAGAAACAAAACTAGGTTTAAATTTGCTGCGTGTACTTATTGTTGGTGCAGCAGAAAACTAAAATGTACGCAGGAAGGTGTTTTGCCAAAGCTTGTCGTGAGGCTGGTGACCCCCCAACAGCAAGCTACGACTATTTTGCTCATCATCAACAACAACAGAGGAGCGCCAGGACAGATCCAATTTTTGAAGGTGTTGCTTGTCCTTGGCTCTTTCTGAGCCTTCTTGTCCACCTCTCACATTCTCAAGTTTTCTTATGCATAAGAACTGAAGTTTAAACTTGCTAACTCTTCAATGCCACTACCGCAGACCTCTGTTTTGTTTTTCTAAACATGTAAGAATCTAATGTTTCAAGGCAAATGAGCCTTTCTATACATCCATTCATCTCGTGTGTGTAAGCAGTCTCAATTTCTGTCAATTCTTAATTTCTTTGGGAAGTTCACACTTATTACAACTTCTACTTAAAGAACCTACAGTTCCAATTATTAAGCAAAAACCGGCGACACATGGCTGCTGCACTTCTAACCGAGGACTTCACAGCCTTCACATCCATCAAAAACGTCAAATATGCGGTGGGTTCCTCAAATCTGTAGAAGCAAAATGTGAATCACACCACTCTTGCTGGTTCTTCCGTTTCATTATTTTCATCATCAATCGCTGTTACAATCACTGGTTTCTTCTATTCTGGTACTGCTAAGCTTTTATAACTCACTGGATCAACTCAATATCTCGGCTTTGCAAGCATTACTCAGTACTAATAACTAAGGAAAATAGGTTTCTCACCTATTTTCAATTGAACACAAACTTTCTTCTCATCAAATAAGAAATAACTCTAGAAAATATTGTTTTTGTTCCAATTAGTTGAACAAAACCCTAAAATTTCTGTTCCAATCAGTTGAGCAGAATCCCTTTATAGAACAGAGCTCTTTCAAAATAAGCTAGGATTTCTTCTTCTTATATTTCAATTATTTTTCTTTGATTCTTTTTGTTCGTCCAAAGTTTCTGCCTTTTGTTTGATTATGCGAAATAAGTTAACGTTCTCATTCACAATGAATGATTTAATGAATGATTTAGAAGCGGGTCCTGAATTTGATAATGTTGAGATGACTGGAAATCCTCAAATGGATCCTAACTTTAATGAGTTTTCAGCTGAAGCAGCAGAGAAAGTAAAAGCAGGGGAGATGTCATTGGTTAGAGACATATTGAGTGCATTTCAGGAAACTCGTGAACAGAGCAAATCCCTGCACAAATCTGATTCTCTCAAGGCAGTAAGACACAGGATCAATTCTGATATCTTGAATGTTTTGAAGAAGGCAAAAATTATTAGGTCTGGCATTGAGGATTCAGCTGGAACAGGAAAAACCTCTTCACATAGCTAGAACTTCAGTTACAAATGGGCTTAGACATGCAGAAGTTAGAAGTACTGTTGATGGACTATATCATTTGCTCAAAGCAAACCTATCTGGTCTACAATTCTTCTGAAATTCCTTCTTAAACTATGTTCTGATCAGCACCGAGGGTATGTGTTTGATCTGGTCCCAGTCCTCACCCACATTCTCTTTTAATCCATCCGTTAGTCGACAGTTCATGTAATGTAGTTGTAATTCCTGAAGTTGCAACTGCCCCAGTCTCTCAGGAAGTTTCCTCAGAAGGTCACAATTGCGAATTACAAGATGAGTTAAGCTAATCAATGATCCTTCCTCCATTATCAACTTACATAGATTAGGGAGACCTGCAATTTCCAAGAATTGGAGCCTGGGAAACTTTCCTGCTGAGAAGGTCATCGTCTTGGCAGTGCATGAGCTAGGAAGAAATGCTAAAATTTTCAAGTCTTTAAGGTTCCCTAGAACCGTCATTAGTTCGGCATCCGGTCGTTTTATGGATGACAACACTAGCTTGACCAGGTTAGGTGGGAATAAAAACACCGGTAGTGGTCCCCGGATATGCAACTTAGTGAGGTTGGTATTCTTTGCAAACTGGGTTACTAGTGGCAATTCTCCTCCAAACAACAGCTTAAGATTCTGAAGGCTCTTGACTAACGCTATGGAATCAAGAGATTCCTTAGTACATCGAAGATAGCCATAATTAGTTATGGATAACTTTCTGAGCATCTTCAATTCGTCCCACCTAACATCCTTCATCCAACAGCCATAAGAAATTGATAATGTATGGAGATTCGTCAGATTATGAATCCCCAGATGATAATTAGAGGGAGCTTTATCATATAATTCCATGAAATGAACTTCTAAACGTCGCAATTGGTGCAATCTCCAAATTTTAGGGATGTAGGCGCACTTTCCCTGAATGATTAGAGTTTGTAAATTGACAAGCTTACTGATGCATTCCAGAATCTTGTTGTGTGCGCTACAACTTTGGTACTTGAGATGTTTAAGTTTTCTGATTTCCACCGGTACTGTATGCGTGATGCTGCTCATATCCAACACCGTTAGCAATTTGAAATTTATGCACATGTGCTTCAAGAACAGTTCATTTCCCATCTGTTGATTTTTAAAAAACGTCACGGTACGAGTACGAGAGGAACGAAATTGAGAAAGATACTGTTCCTCGCCATCAATAGAACTGGCTTCCTGGTCATGACCATGAATACTGAGTCGACGTGTACTGGAAAGTTTCTCAGATTTTTCATTGGCAAGATCACGAAGTAGATCATGGATACGACATGCTTTTATTCTTCCATCATACCTCCAGCTCTCAATCTTGATTAGGCTTCTGTGGACCAAGTGTTCCAAGTAATCCTCGGCAGTGTCTTCCATTGATTTTTCCCCTTCACTTCGTACAAATCCCTCCGCGATCCATAAATCAAACAACTTCGAAGCGCGTATCTCATGATCTTCAGGAAAAAGGCCGATAGACATAAAACACGGCTTCAAGTAATAAGGCATATCGTAGTAACTGAAGGCCAAGATTCCAGAGCATAAGTAAGATTGATCACCATGAGTTAGCTCCCAATTAACACTATCATGCACTTTCGACCATGCAGCAAGTGTCCTGTCTTTGGTTAATAACAGGCCTCCCAGTACCACAATTCCTAAAGGTAAACCACGACACTTATCCACGATCTTACTACCGATCTCTACAAATTCAGGAGGGCACTGACCTCCTAATGGGAAGGTTTTCTTCTGAAAGAGATCCCAACTCTCCCTTTTGTCTAGAAGACGCAATTGGTGGATATTATTGTGCGAGGGATCAGCAAGCCTAGCAACTCCTAAATTGCGAGTAGTTAGCAGTATTCTGGAACCATTATTTGTATCTGGAAAAGCAGGATCTAGATGCTTCCAAGTATCAGTATGCCATACATCATCTAACACTATTAGGTACCTTTTGTTATGGTGTTGCTCCAACTGGTTGTAAAGCTTCATCCTTAACATTCCCTCATCCCATTCAACCGTAGGGTCCAACTTTAACTTTGCAACTTGTCTTATAATGCTAAGCAGGAGGTCTGCCACTTTAGATTCTTGAGAAACATAAACCCAAGCAAAGACATCAAAATACCTTTTAACACAGGTATCCTTATATATTTTTGTAGCAAGAGTAGTTTTGCCTAAACCACCCATTCCGACGATCGAGACAACCGTGCGCCGCTGGTTGTTAAGATCTATTGAAGGAGATGTTGCCGTTGCTGATGATGAATTGTTAGGCACAAGTAGAGATGTTACTTGTTTGATGCTATTTTCCATGCCCACCACATCCAATACCTCAACAATAGGAGTTCTCTTTACAGGAGAACTAGTAGAAGCATGTTCACGGCCCATGGGATATTTGGCTCTGTAGGTTGATATTTTATCAGACTTATTATTGATGGCTTTGATTTTATCTTTAAACTCATGCAACTCGCGGATCCTCAATATGAACCTTCTAAGATATTTGATTTTGAAGAATCGTAGAGCACCCAATTCCTTCTTCTGCCTTTGATGCTGTTGTATCTTGAGCGTGAAATCATCGACAATATCCTCAGTCTCGAAGGTTAGATCTATTATTTGGTGTATCTCTGGATCATCAGCGTACTGCATAAGCTTTGTATCTGCTTCTCGAACGTACTTACGCATCCAGGGTAGCTCGTCCATCAGATGCTTTACTTCCTGCTTAACTCGTCCAAATAGTTTTGATTCTTCTTTTATCAAGGCTATCAAGCTGTCTAATTTCTTTAGAAGATGTGCAACACCAGCTTCAGCCATTATTTGACACTGACCGTTAATAAGCTCCTTGTTTCTGTTCCTTTCTTTCTTTTCTGTTCTAGTGAGAGAGAGAATGAGTTAAATTGAAACTTGATTTTTTAGAAGGCTGATATAGGGGCTCCAACGTCAATAGAGGGGCTCCAATAATAAGACGAAATAGGGACACTATGAAGTAAAACTCAAAAACCCCTTATCCATAATTCTTATTAAATACCCAAACTATCCCTGATTATTAATATTAATTACATTAATTAGTTAATTAGATTAAGCTAATCATGATTAATTAAACATAAAATATTTCTTAATCAAATTTTTAGGATCAAATTTTTTTTTTAAATTTGTGTTTGGTGGGAAGAAAAACTTGATGAAATTTAAGAAAATTTTATGGGTTTTTTTTTTAAACCCTAGATTTTGATTCAATAAACCATAGTGGCATTTAGATACCTCTAGATTAAACTCTTGATCTTTGTATGGCTCAAATTAGATGAAATCACGATTTGAAAGTTTGATTTTTTGTGATTCAGAGAAAGTTACGGTTGGGTTTCATGTCGAACCCAACCGTAACACCAAGAACATCCAGACTTACGGTTGGGTCTTGTTGAAAACCCAACCGTAACTGGAAGAAAATGAAGAACACCATCTTTTTCCCATGTTACGGTTGGGTTTTAAACCAGACCCAACCGTAACTTAAAGAACAATGATGAACCCAATTTTTCCCCTAGTTACGGTTGTGTTTTAAACCAGACCCAACCGTAAGTTGAAGAAATTGATGAACCACATTTTTCCCATAGTTACGGTTGGGTTTTAAAGGAAAAACCAACCGTAACTTATCCTTAGGAGAATTGATTTTTTTGGTTAATTTTGAGTTTTAAAAAGCAAAATTTTGAAATAATTCAATCATTTTTTCTAGATTGAAGGTAAATTGGGTGTTTGAAACAAAGAAAAAACGAAAAAAACACAAATTAGATAATCTAAATTTGTGTTATCCAGTAGAATTTACGGTTGGGTTTTGGCTTATAACCCAACCGTAACAATTCTGATAATTTATGTTCCATTTTCAACACATATTTACGGTTGGGTTTTGCCTTAATACCCAACCGTATCCAGTTGAATTTACGGTTGGCTTTGGCTTATAACCCAACCGTAACATATTCTATTAATTTTTGTTTCAAGTTCAACACAGAATTACGGTTGGGTTTTGCCTTAAAACCCAACCGTAGACAAGTTGTGGTGTTTGTACAAAATGTATTACGGTTGGGTTTAGTTTTCGGACCCAACCGTAAATTGTCCTGTTAACTGTTTTTTGATTTTCAATATACTCCAAATTGGGTTTAAAACACAACTTTGTAACTTATTCCTTGTATTGTAATAGATTTAAAGTAGTACATTAAAGGAAATAAACGATTGGAAACGAAATACAATAGAACATTGGATGATTACACTTAAGCACTTAAAGATAATGGCGAAAATCAAACACCCGACTTGTTTCCATAATACGATAGCAATCTGTATGCTTGAACTCCTCCCCATATTTGATTCTATATTGCTCCATAGCCAACACATTCTGAAAAAAGATAAATCAATTATAAGTTTTAATTTTAGAAATCTCTTTTTAATTAACGATTTATTAATCGACAAACTTACTCTTTCCACACCGTTCTCATAGGGATTTGCTTTGAATCTAGCTTTCATTTCTAGTTTTAAGTTGTTCATGCATCGATACAACGTCTCAAACCGTCTCTTGATGGCTCTCCACGTAACCCAAGGGTTTACATTCCCATGTAATGCCGCAAACATTCGAAATACACGATTCCACCATTCATCGGTATCAAAACCCTCATTCCAATTTTGTTGTGAAACAACGTTGTTATTGTTGTTATAGAAGGCTCTATCATAAGCATGCTCTACCATCGTATGCCATGCTCGAACAATTGCAACATCTTCATCATTCGTGTATGTATTTACCATTTTTAGTGGTTGAAAGAGTATGGTGAGAATAATGAGAAAGTGTATAATTATAATGAGAATGAAAGGGATAGAGAATAATGAGAAAGTGACAGGTAAAGGTTTCTTTTTATAGGGAAAAAGTCACCAACGGGTAGATTTTTGAAAAAAAAACCCGTTGGAATTGTGTATTTTGAGAGGACGTAAATTCAGAAATTTTGAGATTCCCGTAGAATTTACGGTTGGGTTTCACCTCAAAACCCAACCGTAACAGATGTGAGGTGTTTTTACAATTTATTTACGGTTGGGATTAGTAATCAAACCTAACCGTAAAATGATATTTTGAGTGAAATGTAGTTACGGTATGGTTGAGTAACCTAACCCAACCGTAACTTCTAGTGTTACTGTTAGTGTATATTTTACGATATTGTTACGGTTGGCTTTTTCCTTGAGACCCAACCGTAAGAAAGTTTGGTGTTTGTTCAATTTTTTGTTACGGTTGGGTTTAGTAATCGAACCCAACCGTTAATATGAATTTTTAGTATGGATTCTAGTACGGTTGGGTTGAGTCATGGAAGCCAACCGTAAGAGAAGTTTTTAAGACAAAATTAGTTATGCTTGGGTTTAGTTTATTTTCTGATGAAATACCATAGTTGTAAAAAACCTTATTTTTAACATTAAAGGAAGAACTAAATGAAACGAAATACAGTAGATCATTAGATGATTAAACTTAAACATTTAAACACTTAATCATAACGGCGAAACTCAAGATATAAACTATGTTCCAAGATACGATAGCAATCTGTATGCTTGAACTCCTTCCCATATTTGATTTTATACTGCGCCCTAGCCATGACATGCTGAAAAAAATAAATCAATTATAAGTTTCATTATTTTAAAAAAAAAATTGGGAAGAAAGAACCATTTATTAATTGACACACTTACTCTTTCCACATTGGTTTCGTCGGGAAATGCTTCAACTCTCATTTTCATTTCCAGTTTTAGGTTTTCCATTTCTTCATACAACGCCTGAAAGCGTCCCTTGATGTTACTGATCGTCCTCCGATATCTATTCCCGTGTAATGCCATAAACATTTCAAACACACCCTCCCACCAAGAATCGTCC
Source organism: Papaver californicum (assembly GCA_023531435.1). Classification (NCBI taxonomy): domain Eukaryota; kingdom Viridiplantae; phylum Streptophyta; class Magnoliopsida; order Ranunculales; family Papaveraceae; genus Papaver; species Papaver californicum. The sequence continues at coordinate 11,856 of JAJJMC010020972.1, read as the reverse complement.
TCCTGACAGTCCATCCAATTTTCAGCTATATCAACGTTTCTATTGTTGTTATAGAAGGCTCTCTCGTAAGCGTGGTCTATCATCGTAACCCACCCTCGAATAATTGCAACATCTTCATCATTCGTGTATCGAACCATTTTAAATGGTTGAAAGGGTATGGCGAGAATGAGTTGGAAAGTCTAGAATTATAATGAGAATGAAAGGGATAGAGAATAATGAGAATTATAAAAGGAAATGTTACCTTTTATAGGGAAAAAATTCCCAACGGCTAGATTTTGAAAAAAAATAACCGTTGGAATTGTAATTTTTTTGTGACTATTGAGTGATAATTTACGGTTGGGTTTTGGCTTAGAACCCAACCGTAATATCTTATTGATTTTTGTGCAAATTATATTACGGTTGGGTTTTGGCTTAGAACCCAACCGTCATTTTTAGTGTTAGTTTTAGTGCGATGATCATTTAAGGTTGGGTTATCTAATGTAACCCAACCGTAAAAAATATGTTATTTTATTGCAAATTATGTTACGGTTGGGTTTAATTATGTTACCCAACTGTAAACATAAGTTTTTAATTGGAATTTTATTTACGGTTGGGTTGTTTATTGAAACCCAACCGTAAATGATCATCTTCGTTTCATATATTCTTCATTTTTTATGGTTAAATCAATCTTGTATTTGTTTTGTGTTGGTGGGAAAAGTGGAAGAGAGATAAGAGAGTTTTAACCCAAAATTTTGAAAACACCAAAATGAGTGATTCTAGTGGCAAATTTGTGGAGTGTGAATCCTTGTATGATTGCCAAACTAAATTCTACATACCCATTGAGGGAGACCCAACAATGTATGATTATTTGGATGGTAGAGAGGTTTTAAGTGTAAGTTGTGATGGTGAAACTAAAGCAAATGGAGATATTAGTCGTCAAAGTGAAGATACAACTGCTGAGAATAGTCAGGTATGATTCTAACTTATTCTCTTTTTTATTTTTTGGAGATATTTAAGGAACTGAAGTGCATAAATTTTTTTTTTTTTGTTACAACAGTATAGTTACGGTTGGGTTTCCTCAACAAACCCAACCGTAAGTATCCATTTGTGTTTCTGGAAAGTACAGTTTTACAGTTTTTCGGTTGGGTGTTTACCACAAACCCAACCGTAAATTATTCCGTGCATGGGTATTTACTGCACTTGTTACGGTTGGGTTTTGGCTGAAAACCCAACCGTAACATTGGGTTGATTTCTTTCCTTATATTACGGTTGGGTATGACGATATTACGGTTGGGTATGACGATATTACGGTTGGGTATGACGCTATTACGGTTGGGTCTGATGCTTTTAACCCAACCGTAAACTTATTGGTTTTAGTGTTTTTTCTGACGCTTGGGCTTGATCTTTTTTGTTCAGGTCTCGGTTGTACCTCAACCAATGTATGATCAGCCTCCTCCAAATGATATTGAAACTATAGATACTACGGATCACTATTTGAACGACCTGGTAGGTTATAGATAAGTTGTTAATCCCTATCGACAATTGTCATAATGCCATTTTTTTTAACCTAACTTTATGTTTTTGGACCATGTAGACATGGGATAAAAAAGAAGATGCAAAGAAGTGGGCTACAGAACATGGGAAACTCATCATGTGTGTGCTTGTTTGTAACAACCAACAAAAACACAACCGCTTTCAAATGGTTTGTGAGTGTAGTGGACAATACACAAGACATGCAAAGAAGGGTACTGAGTATGTACCAAAGACGAAGATCAAACGAAAAACTTACACTAAGAAGACGGGATGTCCTTTCAAACTTCAATTTCATAAGAACAACGAGAATAAGTGGTTCTTGTCTACAGTTGTATGCGGTCGTCACAACCACCTACCACCAGAGACTTTGTTAACCCATCCTTCTATGGCCCGGCTTACCAAGGAAGAAAAGCTCATCGTAAACGATATGACGGATAAGCGTTTGAAACCCAGTGATATACTCGGGCACTTGAAGAATATAAACTCAAATAATGTGTCTACGTTGGAGACAATCTACAACGCCAAAGCCAAGTTGAAGCGTGAGAAATGGGAAGAAAGGGACCCGATCCAACAACTTTTGTACTTGGGGGAGACAAAAAACTACACCATGTTTCACGAAGAAGATGAAAATAAACAAATTAAGCATATTATATTGGCTCATCCCGAGTTTATAAAGTTAGCACGGTGCTCCCATCAAGTGCTTATGATGGATTGCACGTACAAAACTAACAAGTATGAGCTCCCGGTTTTGAATGTTGTAGGGCAAACTTCTACCAAGTCCCCGTTTAGTGTTGCCTTTTGCTTCTTGAGAAACGAGCTCTAAGAAAGCTATGTGTGGGCATTGGAACAAATTAAATTATTCTACGTTGAAGGTTATACCCCTAAGGTAATTATCACCGACAAAGAACAAGGCTTGATGAATGCCATTGCAAGGGTATTCCCAGATGCTCATCATCTTCTTTGCACGTTCCACTTGTGGAATAATATTCAAACCAAGTGCAAAACGATTATTCGGCCAACAAAGAGAAGCGAGATGGAGATAATTAATAAATTGCCGGTATCAGAACAAGAAGCGGCCAAAGAAAAATTCAAGGAGGATGACAAGTTGGCGGAACTAAAATGGGCTAGTTTCCAGACTGAATGGGATTCTTTGACATGGTCTATCACCAAGGAAGACTATGAAGAAAATGTTCGTATGTTATGCTTGCATTGGAGTAATTATCCAAAAGTTGTGAACTATTTGATGGACAATTGGTTGAATCCCCACAAAGAGAAGTTTGTAGCGGCATTCACAAAACAATATAGGCACTTTGACAACCAAGCTACAAGTACCGTGGAGTCATCTCACAACAGAATGAAGAAGAAGCTTCATAATTGTGATGGTGGGTTTGTTACGGTCTTCGAAGCGATGCACGATTATTTTGTCCGTGAACTTGACAGAGTTAAGGAATCTTTTGAAAAAAGCCTTTCTAGAAAACACGTCAGCTATAAAGACGAACAATTGCTCCAAAGTATTTTTTATAAGGTGTCGCATTGTGCTATTGAGAAGATAATGTACGAAATAAAGCACTATAGATTGGGCAACTTACACGGAGAAGAAGAGTGTGTTTGTCCTAACATGTCAAGTTTGGGACTTCCCTGCCGGCATATGATGCCCAAGTACGAAGAAGACGGTGTGATCCCAATTCAAGATATTGATCTGTTTTGGCAACAATTGTCTTTCGATGAACCCATCGTCGAGCAAGATTTTGGTGCATCGTTTGCCGACACCCACGTTGGAAAGGCTATAGCTAAGAAATACGATACATTAAATAAGGCGCAAAGGCAAATTTGGTTGACAAACTTGAGTTACTTCGTGTTTCCGCACACAAGGTACTCTGTCAAGGAACCAATTAGAGGGAAGAGAAAAGGTAGGCCTTCTACCAAAGAATCGAGGGCCGTGGGACGGAAAAAAGCTAGGGAATTGCATGAAGAATCAAAGAAAAGAAACCCTTGTGCATTTGAGCATTTGCAAAATGAATATGAAGCAGAGGATGAGAAGGAGGACGATGCTCAACGAAAAATAAGTCGAACGGAACAAGGGGGACCAAGTGTAGTAGATATTAAAGGAAAGGGTCCCGCGGTTCCCACTCAAGATAGTTCAACAATTGAACTTGGTGCCAAGGGAAAAGTACCTCCACACCCAAACTCAATAAGAGTAAGTATGAAGGAATTAGCAAGAAGAAAAAAAAGAGTTAGTATGAAAGAATTAGCAAGAAGAAAAGAAAAACTTAAAAGCAATACATTAGTAGTTGAAGAGCCATATACGATCCGGATTGCAAGAGGATTGATGCAATTTCCATCTAACTATTCAAAAAATGAGAATGGCAAAATCGTCCGAACCGAGCAAATTATTTATGAAAATTATATGTCATCGTTCCCAGCTTTTTTTCTTCCCTACATAAAGGCCACCAACGATGTTGCCGGTGATGGTAATTGTGGATACCATGTATTCATCGAACAAGTTGGACCATTTAGCGGAGCAGCAGGGTTGGGTATGGACGAAGTAACTTTTGTAAGGCATAAGTCAGCGGTTGAACTACGCTCTTACCCGGATATATACAAGCCAATGATGTGTGCATATAGAGAAGAAGAGTCGTTGTTAAACGAGGAGTTCATTGCTCTCGAAAGGCGTTTAATAGGCAATAAGAATTGCACTAGTGAGTATTGGATGAGCATGCCAATATGTGGCCAAATCCTTGCCAACGCTTTTAATTGCGTCATCCATTATATCTCAAATGGATATTGTTTAACATTTGCACCAACAAGATCAACATTTGTCGAACAATTGGCAAATAGAAGATGTGTGATTGGGCTGGTGCAGAACTGCCATTTTGTTGGTCTAAAGTTGAAAGAAGGAAGTCCATTACCCCCTTTACAGGATGGGTACGACGGTGATATCGCCAAGTCTTGGTGTCACAGATTCAAGCACAATTTCGAACTCTGGAAGGCATTAAAACCCTCACCGACATTTCAATTCATATCATTTGTTTCTGAGTCGGAGTCAGAATGTTAATATGTATGTTGGAGGAATCATAATATGAATATAGTTTTTTGGAATATAAAAATTTGAACTATCATATGTGTTACTACAAAATGTTTCCAGGTTTACGGTTGGGTTTTTAGTAAAAACCCAACCGTAAACTTGTTACTGAACAATTATAATAATATTACGGTTGGGTTTTGAGTGAAAACCCAACCGTAAACCCTCCAGTTTAAATTCACTCAGGTTTACGGTTGGGTTTGTACTCAAAACCCAACCGTAAACCTGTCACTTTTACGGTTGGTTTGTGAGTACAAACCCAACCGTAAACCTGGATGAATTTAAACTGGAAGGTTTACGGTTGGGTTTTCACTCAAAACCCAACCGTAATATTATTATAATTAACCTTTTTTTGGAATTTCAATTCACTCAAAACTGGGTTCAAAACACAAAATTTATGTAAACATCAAATTTTTGACCACATTACAACCCATGAAATCATTAAAGTAGCCTGGGATACAATTGAAATTAACACTAAAAAACCCAAATGGCATTACAAAAGAACTAATAAATAGGTTTGCGAGTGAGCAAAAAGTCTTTTAGGATGTGATAATGAGGTAGGTATAAAAATGGCCATATTTTCCATCTCCTCCATTCCGCAAGAGATCTCTGTAACACCTCATCATCGGTTTCACCCCTAAGTCGTAGTTGACCAATAATACGAACTAATGCCATAAATTCTTCTACGTATCGGTGTATAGTGTTATATCGACAAATCAACTTGACGTGATCACGGTTATAAGGGTTGCCGGTTTCAGAACAAAAGTTTTTATGGATTGTTTGCCAATAACTCGGACTCGTTATACCACTTTGCCTTCTTTCTTCTCCTCTTTTTGGAAAACATAATACATAGTTGCGGCAAATACTTAAATCTTCTTCCAAAGAAAAATCTGGATTTTTAATGCCAGGTTGACCCATGTTCCACTATGTTGGAGATGATTGTTGTAACATAAAGGTTTATTTTTGAAAAAAATGGATGGAAAGGATATGTACTCAACTATTCCACTTATAAACAAGAAGTATAACGGTTATATTTTGAAAAAATAGGTCGTACAAGGTTTGAACGGCTGTATTTGAAAACCCAAAAAAAATATAATTCAAAAACGACCCAAAACTTTCCACAAATAGAATTTACGGTTGGGTTTTGAAAATAACCCAACCGTAATATCATAGGGGAATTATGTTTTAAGGTCTTAAACCTTACGGTTGGGTTTTCAGCAAAAACCCAACCGTAACCTATGTTTTTACCTTTGAGTTTTAAGGTCAAATT
>JAJJMC010020968.1:0-29266 GCA_023531435.1 Papaver californicum | reverse complement strand
TTTGGGTCTTTTTAACCCCTCTCCTTTCAAAAAAAAAAAAAAAAAAAACAATAGAAAGAAGATACAGAGCCATCAGCCATCCACCAAGAAGATAGCTAATTATTTAAGAATTGCAGCACTATAGCTAGCTAGTTGTTTTTGTTATGCGGATATTGGTTAAGCAAATGAAATTCGTACATTATCCTTTTCATTAATCAATGATTAACCATATATGTACAGACTATAGATAATAGCTATTTATATCACACACTTACATGAAATCTAAAATGAGAATACCAAAGTAAACTATATTAGCTATAGTACTGACAGATCATACAAACTACAACTCCTTAAACAGGTGCTACCGTTTGTCTATCAGGATCCGAGACACGGCTTTCATAAAATCTAGCAATGAAGGCCGAAGCTTTTCTATCGATATCTGGTTCAGCAACCCATCTCCCTTTGTCGTCGTCGCTTGGTCGTACTTTCCTCACGTTCACTGCGTCATCCCATCCCATATCATCCATGTAGTTTGAGCTCCTTGATGACTTGAAAATGCTGAATATAGAAGAGAAGAAGGATGATGATGAAGACTTCTTTTGCCTCTTTCCTCCCATTTTATATGTATTATCAGACTTAGATGAAGCAAGTTAAGTTTGAGTGATGAGTAGTGAACTGTGTTTTTAACTAGCAAGGTCGCTTCTATTGTGTGTTGAGATTAGCTACATAGTTTGTCTTATATTTATAGTAGGAGAAGAAACCCCTGTGAAGTAACCTAAATTATTATAGTGATACTTTTGTGTGGAAGAATCTTTGAAAGGTTTCAAATCACTAATGAAATCCAACATTAGGCATTCTGGTTTGATTGTTGGTCTAGATTTTGACCGGTCTTAGGTCTAAGGGAAAGCAACACAACTAAGTAAGGCTGGTGAAACTTGGAGACAACACAAATGTTATGGTCCTCACCAGATTGTTGATTGATCCCAATATCTTCTCTACTTTTCATTTCATTACCTTTAATTATTATTTCCACCCCAATTTTATTTGTTTATTTTTGTATTTTTCGTACACAATATATACATATAAATTTGGAGACAATACAATCACTTTTCCTCTCAAACTAACTCCTTCAATATACACCTTCACACTTTTTTTTTTTAATTATTCTCAAAATACGATGTACAACTCAATACATGGGCTTGATCCTTGTGAGTATTGATGGATTAACTAACCTGTGACAGGTTTCAACTGCTACGCGTTTTTCCTTTTCTACCAACCTAGTATTTAACTTTGATACTTTCTAAACTGCTAAGCGTTTTTGCATGTATTTTCGCGACTGTTTTGAAACCTTTGAGAGACATTTTACACCGAGTCAATGATTCTTGGTTTAGAGCCATTCATTTATGGAAATTCTATATATCAAATTGTTTTGTTTTAAAAAAAAAAAACACTACTATTTATGGACATTTTACACTGGGTCACTGGGTGTAAGAAATAGCTTGATACAAGACTATTACATAGGGTACGCAGTCGCCAACCACTCTTTAATCCAATGGAGTTTGAAATTTGATAACCCCATGGCAGTCTTGGCCCGCTTGATACATTCATGTTTTTTACTAATTTTTTTTTATATATTTTGAGTTTTTTTTAATATCAAACTAACCAGTTTATTAATATTAACAATTATTTATATGTGTCTTTTAAAAATAAGTATATCAAATAACAAAAAATTCAATAACCTATTTCGATGAAAGGTACAATAAGTAAATAAATCAAAAAATAAATAAATCAAGATATCGTAAAATTGTACCAAACGATAAACTATGAGACAAATGATAAAATGTAACTTTATTTTAGCTTTATAGTAGTCACATTTTTAACTAACATATTACTTCTTTTCTTTTAGGCAAAAAATTTACTTTCTAACTTATTAACAATGTTGTAACTTTGTTCTCACTTTATTGTTTACTTAGCTACAAATACCAATGTTGGAATCCAACCCATGTTAGCTAGATTTACTGCTGCATGCCTTAAGAGTTAAGACTTAGCCTTACACAGCAGGCTCCTGCTAATTAAGCATAATCCCATCTTCTATATTTCTCTTCTTTTTGTAAACAAAGTTAGTCTCTGACAACTGTAAGTAATTTCTTTGATTAAGCAAAAATTAGTGGTGATACTTAGAGGTGAAGGCAAACATGGTTTAGTTTGGAACCCACTTGAGTGAGTGTTTTGCATATCTGTTACGGTTTAAGAGTATATATTATATATAAAACCTAAAATCATAAAGATATAGATAAGAATTAAGGTTTATACCATTAGTTTATTAATCCACATTAAGGAACAAACATATTATTCATTATTGTTAGGTTTCCTTTATTCCCTAGTTTCAGTCAAATTTAGCAATATTCATAGGCTTATAGCAGCATTTTGTATAAAGAATGACCTTATCATTGACTTGTGCCAAATTACTGACTATAGTTGGCATACGTCGTTATTGTTGCCATACAAATTTCAGCCACGTTATCTTTATCGACCCGGTCTTGGAAAACTGTAGAATCATGTAAAATTTTGAATATATAATTGAGAAAGCATGCATTGTGCTTATGCTGAGCTTAATTATTGGTGTGTACTTGAAGACAATATGTCCATGAAATACAACTAAAGAACAAGAGGAAGAAAAGTTGCGAGAAAGAAAGAACACCGCTTTACTTGTTTGCTAATTATCGATCTTTTTTTGAGTTAGTGCGCCAATTATAAGCATTGGTCTGGTGGGTAGTACGGTCTTACAAAGAAAGTTCCCTGCGTTGTACCAAACTGTTTGTTACCTGCTGTCTGCCTTTTGAGCATCTTAAATCTAACCAAAATTTATCTTTTTCTTTCTTTTATTTTCCTAAACTTATTATACGACATTAGTTTAATGATGATCATCCTAGCGAATGAATTAGACTTTAGACCTAAAGTTTGGCATGCAGTTGCAAGGAAGATCTATGATATCAAACAAATATATATATAACTAGGACGTGGTCCATGGATAATCTCATGCACTAGGACGTGGTCCAGATAATCTCTTCTCTTTTAATCAATAACATGTTGTGTATACATAATTTTGGGGGAATATCTTTCTAACACAATATCTATCTTAGAAATCTATATATGGATAAATCCTAATATATAATATACACAAAATCCGAAGTTATAAATTTTGATAACCTAATCCTAAATGGATAAAATGGGATGTCCTAAGGATAGGCAAGTTACTAGAATATCTTTTTATAATTCAAAAAAATCAGTTTATCTTCTTTTCTTATAATAGACGAACTCTTTCCTCCAAAACCGATTTCAAATTTTAATTGTCGTAGATTAATCGTTGATTTATAAAACTTTGATCGTTGATTAAACCCAACTATAAAATGAATCGTTATAAATAGTGTGCTAGAGATAGGTTCCTGATATGGGAATCGCATTACGAACAAATCAACCTAATGAAGTAGAAGAAGAAAGAGTTGAAGAATAAATCGAATTGAGTCAAGTTGGAGAGCGAGAACCAAATCCTGATTGCTCAAATATATACATCACAAGGGATTCTCACAAACCCATGTTTTTTTTTTTTTTTTTTTGATACATAAAGAAATATGACATGGCTAAGTGGGGGTGAAGGAGAAAGTCTAGATTTGATTTTCTCCATGACCTTGGGTGTTTAGTCCATATCATTATTTTGTTTCTAATTTTAAATAAAGTTTGTTACTAATTAAGACCATGAGCATTGGAGATGAATTTTAAAGTGAACAGTTTTATATTTATTTTTCATGTAGTGATGACCTGTCAAAAAAAAAAGTGTTATTTAGAACTTCACATATGATAACTTTGAGCCTTTGACCCCTAGCATTGGAGATGCGCTTTTCGTGGAGAATGGACAACTGGAGTCTAGAAGGGGTAACACCGTACCATCTTACTCCAAGCACTATGGTATGGCTTTTCGCTTGGCCATAGCCTTATTATAGCCAAGAAATAGAGGGGTCCCAAAACTACTACTATGTGAGGAAAATTCGCTTGGTTTAGTGAGACGGATACTTGGTATCCGTCAGCATAGCGCTTTACGGAAATTGGGTATCCGTCTCAGTCAACTGGTTGATTTGGACTGACGGATACCCAATACTATCCTTCTCTACAACTTTACTATATAGAGAAACGCTCGTTTTCCCTCATTCTTCTCTTCCAAACTTTTTTTCCTTTTTCCTCCACTCTCAAACCCTTTTTTCCCCATTTGATCTTCAAGGTGTTTTAGGTTGAATTGTTGCGCGAAATTAAAATATTTTGCTCCATACTCATAGGTAATTATATTGCTTCTTTCAATTTCAAATTTCATCCACAAAATCATCAAAGGTAAGTAATTCTACTATTAGGGTTTTAAATACAATTTTTTTGATAATCATGAAATTGTTGGTGTTTGATTGATTATTTAAATTTCATGGATAGTAATTATGTTATATGGACATGTATGTAGTTAGAAACCCATGTTTAACTTGTTACTTGATGATTAATTTTTAATTAAGGTGTGTTCAAATGTGATGTCTATATATGTGATGACAATATGTTAAAATTCAATGGTTTATGTGATGATCCAAGTGATACCAATATGTTGAAATGTGATGATATATATATACATACCTGTTGTAGGGTTGAGAATAACAGAGGATTTTAATAGCATTATGAGAAATAGATATCTGATTTCATCGCCATATAATGACGATTATAAGTTTAAACGCCCCCAGGGAGAAGATAGGGATAAGATAAGAAAACATCGAGGTAGTACAAGCCATGTTACTGAATTGTGTGGCATTATTGCTCAGAATGGCAGTGCTAAAGAAATTGTTGATAATTCCGGGTTTGGATCAATGTTTAAAATAAATTATTCAAAAAGTAACGACAAGGCTCTTACCTCCGGTCTTAGCGAAAGGTGGTGGCATACCACCAGTATATTTCAGTTCCCTACTTTTGAGATGGGTTTTACTTCGTTGGACTTCACACAACTATCAAGCGTACCTATTGACCGAGGAATCCGCATAACATTTTCAAATTTTAGCGCTAAAGAATAGCATGATCTTGCACTGCAGTGGATAGATTGCTTGTCTCCTTTCGTAAGAGGAGAAGAACAACAAAAAGAAGAAGGGGAAGACATTGTTTCTTTGAGAAAAAAACTTATCACACGAACCGGGATTCAGAATAGTCTGATAAGATCGTTTTTTCTATTTAGACATTCCCAACCGAACGACATTGAGTTTCAAGAACAAATGACAAGGTGGTTCATGATGTGGATTATGGATAATATATTCTTCCAAAAACAGAATGATATGGTCCATAGAAGCTGGCTAAGGGTATTTAGGAATTTGAATATAGTCCAAAATCATGAATGGGGTTCAACAATTTATCGTCATATGTTATGGAGTTTGAGTAACGGAGTAACGCACGAGAAGGCTGGCCTCGAGTTCTTTTGTTATCTATTAATGGTAAACATATCCATACCCACTTTAAAAAAATTTGATGTTGTGATGTATAACATTAGTGGTCAATAATCTTTTTTTAAATGTTTTTGGTTGTGCAACCTTGCTTTTGGGCGTATTTCATATGTCTATATCCCAACACAATTCAGTTGGCGGAAGAAGATTGTGATCCATGGTCGGGTGGTCGTCTTTATGATAACACATAAAAAATGAGAGGAAGAGGTCAACAAAGAGATACAGGTAGGCATTCAATTTCAATGGTTCGTAACCAAATTGAAAACTACCCTATCTCAGCAACAACATGGGAGTCGTGGTTGGAAAGTCGATGAGGATTTAAGTAAGAGGTGGTTCATGCAAAACTAATTTCTGAATGTCGTAAAGTGTTTTATGATCAATTTGGTAATTCCATCTTGTACTTGGAGAACGGTATCTCATACAAGTACATGGAATATGGACAGTACCAGCAAATCCACCTGACACTATAATAGACATTAAGAAAGACTACTTATAAGCCAACAATAGTATTGATCCCTTAAAGTACGGTGAGGTCGATCATATCCATTACTCTAAATTTTAGAGTCGAAACTCGGTCGAAAGCTACTACTCGACTGTTGAACATCAAGGAAACAGATATTTGTATTATTCACAAGATCCTAATGCTTATCTCCATGACCCACCAGGGCGAAGGCAATCTATATATACACAAGAGTTGGTGCCGATGGAACATCATTTATTCCCAAAGCTAGAACAACCCTACCTCAGAGTAGTCGAAGAATAGACTCATTGGACATGAGTACGTGAGTTTAGTCTCCAGACCCAGTTACAATATCAATTGGAGTACTCTTGTGAGTATCAGTTGTCTTATTAATACTTTCATGATATCTTTATAACGATGTTTGTTGGCAAAAGGTGAAATTAATATATTTTTTGTGTTTGCAGGAAATATGGTGTCGATATAGTGAGAAAAGGGACCATCAAATTGCCTCTATGAATCGCCTATCGCTCGACTATACAAAAGACTTGTGAAATCAACTTCATCCAAGAGAAGGCGTCACACATATGAAGGACCTTATCAGGGTGGGCCTTCATGGACTCAAAGCCAAAGTAGTGTTGATCGTGATTCAGGAGAATTGTCTCGTTCGTATGTACCAAACAGTCAAGACGAGCAACTTTACCATCATCAAGAGGAATCTAAATATTCCCCTCAAAGAAGGACAACATATCAAGACCATGGTTATGTAAAACAAACATGACACCCAAGCCACTCATCATCTTCTTAGGTTATGGAGGAGGATTATTTTTTTGGGACAATATCAGGGTTGGGCTCAAAGACGTTAGATTAAATATTTTTTATTTTTTTATTTTAGCTTTTTTTATTATGTAATTTAAAGACTTAAACGACTTAACGGTGTTACAATAGTTTTAGAGTAACAACTAGTTTTTGAATAACGACTAATTTTACTGTTTAACGGATAGTTTTTGAATTCAAAATACTTTGGTTATTTCTTTATATAAAGGATCTCATTCTCCAAATGAAATTGTCCAAACATTATTTTTAACTTGAACGAAAAAAATATGCAGCAATTCACCAATAAACAAGAGGTTGGTCTTGTTCAAGCCTTGATATGTGTTAGAGATGATCCAGCTAATACAGATCAACCACGCAACCGTTTTTGGGTCAACGTATTATATACATTTATTGAACTAATGGGTAGCGAAAAGGCCACGCCTTGATATCTGAGCAGTGATGCCAGGCACTCAATCTTTTGTTTAGAGTAAACATACCTAACTTATTTATACTTGATATTTTCATAAATTATCATCTGAATTAGAATATGTTGGAGGGAAAGGAAAAACATTTGCATATGATGTATGCTATGAACTTTTGAAGAACAATCTTGCAGACTACAATCCTGATGAATAAAGCTTTGAATGTAACGTCTTGAAGTTTATGTACTTTTCAAAAGTTGGTTAACATGTGGTACAATATTTGTAATACTGTTAAAGTATAAGAAAATCAATAAAATCTTAACTCTAAGTGTAACTTACTTTCGCAGGAATCACGGTTATACTTAGCATGTGCAACAAGCCTTTAAACCCCTAGGTGACCCTAGTGGACGAGTATAGTCTCATGAGGGTTTACAGAAGATGTACCCACAAAATCTAGACCGATGGTTGCCTTAATCTTCGTCTCCATCCACGAAGGGGATCGCGAGTTCTAAGTTTTGGATTAATATCCGTCCAGCCATCCTTGATGACTAGGTAGCACTCATAAAACCTGAATTCTCTATCGGTTTTTCGGAAGTAATGTCCATTCCAAGTTCTTCCTGTACAAAGTAATATTTATGAACTAGTTTAGTAATTAAATTGAATAAAAATATTATAAGATATTGTTAAAAAAAAATACTATTTACAATGATTTCAACTATCATTTGAGGACTTCTCTTTCTATAAAATGGTCTTTGAATATCCATGTATAACCTTACTGTCGTTTTAACGACACTAACCCTTTTTTGTATAACCTGCTTAGTTCTTTGATGAACATTCAAAAAGCCTTGAATATAATTGTTTTACACCTGATCTCAAAGGTCATTAGACGTAACTAAATGGCGCACAACATCAGGTTGACGTGCAACAATCACCCAAGCTCTGGAGATTGCTATATCTTTTTCTACAGAATACAAAGCCATACTTATGAAGAAAGTCTTTAAAACCTTTAGATGCAAAGAGAATTTTATAAGAGATACAAAAGGAAAAATATTTTTCGGATTTCGGTGTATGTTGCTTGGTGGATATCTTGTTTAATTTATAATATTTTGATTAAAAAGTAGCCATTAGAAAATAGTCGTTGGAGAGTCGTTGTGTTGTAGGATTCAATAAGATGTACACAAATTTGAAATTGAATTCTAGGGATAAGATAAAATAGAATTAAAATTATTTGAACTTTAGTAATATAGGGGAAAAATACAGTCGTTGTGTTGTATGATTCAATAACTACAAACAGCACCTAGATTACAATTCCATGACAATTAGAAAACTATGAACTAACTCACTTTCGTAGGAATCATGGTTACCTTAGCATGTGCAACAAGTCTTTTAACCCCCCCAGGTGACCCTAATGGACGAGTTTAGTCTCGTGAGGGTTTACAGAAGATGTACCCATAAAATCTAGAAGCTTAGTTTGTCAATTTCCAGGAGGAAAACTTGTAGTATTGCTGGTTTTATGGTGGTGGTGAAGGAACTCCATGTGCCTGCATCTTTCGTAAATTTTTTACTTGTTTTAGTTCATAGTATAATCTTGCATTTGGGGTCAACGTTGAGAGATCCTTTTCTATTATATTCCTTTCCTCCATTTCTTTGTTAAGTTGTATTTGTTGTTGTTGTTGTTGATGAGGTTCGTTCGTTATTCGTGTTTCTTTAAAATATTCAATAAGTTTAGAACCTACATCGCTCATGAGCGATTATTGTGAGGATAGTGTAGGGGACATCTTGACTAAGACTCTTTTCTTAGATATGTGGTTTTTAAGCTGAGTCTTTGACTTGCGTTTATCGGTAAATTGCTTGGTAGTAGTTGGAGTTCCTTCTGGAATAGGGATGCCATAAGGAACGTTAGACAAGATTGGAAATTGATTTCTAAATTGTGTTTGATGAAGTTGGCTTGATGATGGATTTTGGGGACTAGGGGATTGACTTGAATAAAGATTATGGGGACTAAGGGATTAACTTGAATAAAGATTATGGGTATCAGGGGATTGACTTGAATAAAGATTTCAGGTATTAGGGTATTGGGAAGAAAAATTATAAATACCAGTATCTTCTTCCATATTCGCGTCTTGATTTTGAACCTCTGTTATATTTTGAATATCTTTCATCATCTGATATTCTAAATCGTGACTAAAACTTTTGCTGGTTTCATCGTAAATGAAAGAGAATTTTTTTTTGAGAAATAAATTTGGGGGGATTTGAGTAAGAAATCAAGTTAAAAGAAATTGATTTGGTGTGATTTGAGAAGAAAAAGAGGTTGTTATATATATAGAAAATTTCTTAAAATTTTTAAAAAATATCCGTTGGGATTCGAGGGTGGAGAACATAGAGCCGTTAATAGTAATGGATGACAAAGAGCGGATGTGAGAGAGGTGTAAGGAAAAAAAGTTCAAACAAATAAAATCTCTGAGACGGATTCTCAGAATCCGTCAATATTGTGACAAAAGTCTGGTATCCATCCCACCTCAAAGACGGATACTTGATCCGTAAAATGCCTTTTTTGAAGGATACTGGGAATCCGTCCCCCATATCTTGGTTATAACTAGGATCATAGGTGTGTGATTTTCTAGCGAAGCCAAAGATTTGAACCATATTATGGCGAAGCGATGACCCATAGTGGTTGTCTTTCGCTATAATGTGGGCAAAGCCAAGCGAAATGCACTACCATAATGCTTGTTCTTACAATTCAACCCCACCAATTTTCTCTTTCTCTCTCTCTCGTCAGAATGAGTCTCTCTTCATGGGGTTAAGAAAGTGGTTCGAAAAAAACTAAACGTGAACCCAAAAATACTTCAAATATAATGGTGAAGGGCATTGGTCCGTATTTTTTTTTTTGTAAACAGAAGATTTCATTCAAACTTAACTCATGAGTTTGTGTTACAAATATTTGCAGAATAGAAACTTAAAGCTACAACATCAGATTCACTTAGAATTATATTTGACTGTTCTACTAAAATAGATTGTCTGATAACTGTTGGAACCTGGATCCATGTTTGTTGAGATATGCTAGACGATCTAGCCTCTTTTGCGAGCAAATCAGCAGAAGTATTACCCGTTTTATGAATGAACTGATAACGCAAAAAACTAGTAACTTCATCCATTAACCTTTTTACCTCATCCAGTAGTCTTTGAACCTGCTAAGAGATTGAAAAATTCTCTCCATTCATGTAGTCCATCACATTTTTGCAGTCCCCTACAGTAATTTGTTAATGCTTTCTTTCGCGCCCATTTCGCAGCTTCAAAAACAGTTATTGATTCAGCCTCTTCCGGCATATCAGCCCGTCCATTTCCTCATCTTGCTCCTTGAAACCCTACAACGTTTATGATAACCATCCCATACCCATCATTTGTATCACAAGATATCCAAGCCCCATCCAAATTTATCTTTGCGGTTTCACCTAAGGGTCTTAACCATTGTCTACTAGGTGAAGGCAACGTAACACTTGGAATAATCATAGCTTCACTCACCCTAATAGCAGCCCTAGTAGGTGTCCAGAACTGAATATACCTCTGAATTTGAATAGACAAGCTAATACTAGTACTAGTATTATTGAAGAACACCCTATTACATATTTCTTTCCATATGAACCAAACTTTAGTCGCTGCTATTTATAAAGACAAGCTAGCATCATCCCTAGACCATTCATTGTAATGATATAAAAATGAATCGCTACTATACATTTGTCACATTTGGCCCTGGTGGAAGCGCCCAAATAAATTCATAATAAGAACATTCAAAGAATAAATGAGTCAAAGACTCCACAATAGTTCCACAAAACGGACAAAAGGAATCAAATGGGCGGGGGGCGGGGGGGCCCAGTCTTGAAGACAATATTTGCCTAGTCGACAGAGTGTTGTTTAAGCATTTTCAAAGGAAAAGCTTAATCCTTCGATAAATTTCAAGATTCCATATTTTTTTCTAATATTTTTTAATACAAACATTGTTAGCAACAACATTCCTAGGTTCTAACAATTTTTCATACATGTTTTTAACTGAAAAATTCCCATTTTTTTCAAGTTTCCATCTTAGTTTATCCTTATATAAGAAAGGGCCCCCTCCGCCCCTTTGAGAACAAAAAAATCGAATGTTAAGAATTTTTCTAGCTACAATAGGTGGGAAAGTATTATTAATCAAACTAACATTCCAGGATAAAGAAGTATAATCAATCAAATCAAGACCAAAATGATCTCATAATCAAAATTAGGACATAGATCATCAATGATTACCTCAAGACCAGGAATCCACCAGTCCTTCCTTATGTCGATAGAGCATCCATCTCCAACCTCCCAGATTGAGTTTTGTGTTACAAGAGTTAGACATTTCTTAATACAAGTCCAAATCCAAGAACCAGTTTTGGTTGGCTTTACATTGAAGGAGGAACACTTAGGAAAGTACTTAGATTTAAGATTTTTTTTCCCACTTAACATTGGGTTCATATAACAATCTCCCAGCCACCTGAGAGAGCATAGCAAGATTTGCCTTGCCGGTGTGTTTAAAACCTAGCCCTCCTTGTGCAATTGGTTTACAAAAA
This sequence comes from Papaver californicum, assembly GCA_023531435.1. NCBI lineage: Eukaryota > Viridiplantae > Streptophyta > Magnoliopsida > Ranunculales > Papaveraceae > Papaver > Papaver californicum. The sequence continues at coordinate 17,490 of JAJJMC010020968.1, read as the reverse complement.
AAGTCATAAGATTTAATATAAACACCTTTACAGTTAGAATCCTTACCCCACCAAAAATATCTTTGACTGGCGTTCATTTTCTTAGTTATTTTCTTAAGAATTAGAAAACACCCCATTTGGAAAGTAGGAATACTAGATAAGACATGTTTGTTCAAAACCATCTTACTAGTTTGAGCAAGGATTTTACTCCACCACGCTTGAGCTCTGTTCTCCATTTTCTCCACTAAGGTATTCAAAGTTTTCAATTTAGATCTATCAACAAAGAGAGGAGCCCCCAAGTAAGAATCTTTAAGATTAATTTTCTTAATTTTAAGCAATCTTGCCATCATTATTTGGTGTCTCGGATGAACCTTATTACTAAAAAGAAATCCAGATTTATTGGAATTTATCAATTGGCCGGAGGCTTACAGAACTGATCAATAATAGTTAAAAGGTTTTGACTTTCACCTAAGTCGGCTTTAGCAAAAAGCAAGCAATCATCGGCGAACGGAAGATGAGAAATCGGTTGACTATTCCTAGTCATATTAATACCATGTATATGCTTAGAGGCTTCATTTGCTAAAAGAAATCTCGAGAATACCTCCATACAAAGTATAAAGAGATAAGGAGGCAAAGGATCTCCTTGTCTCAAACCCCTAGTAGGCTTAAAGAACTGACCAGGATTGCCATTCAACAGCACAGCTATAGAAGTAGTGGAAACACATTATGAAATTAAACCACACCAATCATGACTGAACCCAAATTGCAACAAAGTTTTGTTTAAAAATTCCCAACTGACCTTGTTAAAAGTTGTTGACATGTCAATTTTAACACCCAACCACCCAGCTTTTCCTTTCTTTTTCTTCATAGAATGCACTATCTCATGGGCAACAATAATATTGTTTGAGATTTTTCTAGAAGATAAAAAGGCAGACTAATATGGTGAAATTACCATATCCAATAATCTTTTCATTCTATTTGCGACTAATTTGGCAATGATCTTGTAAGAGGTATTACAAAGACTAATAGGCATGAACTCCCTAGGTTTTTTCGGAGCTTTTGTTCATGGGATCAGGAAAAGATGAGTTTTGCTAAGGTCTGGTAATAACAATTTTTGAGTGAAAAAGTTTTGGACACGAGAGACAACTTGAGGACCAATAGTACCCATTTATGCTTATAAAAGCTTACCGGAAATCCATCCGGCCCACGGGATCTATTGGGCTTCATTTTCTTAACTATGGCAAAGATTTCATCATTATCAAGCATTCTGAGCAAAGATTGATTATCAACATGAGTTATAACATGCTCAATATGCACAATAGGATCAGAAAGTAAAGCATCAGTAGGAGCCGTAAACAAATTAGAAAAATAATCTCCCAACACTACAGCAATTTGGTTTTTATCTTTAAAAACATGCCCATGAGAATCAGCAATACAATCAATATTATTCCTTTTCCTTATATTAAGAGTGACTTTATGGAAATACTTCGTATTTTTTCCCCCTAAAGGAATCATGTTATCCCTAGATTGTTGTTTTGCAATTTCCTCTTGTGTGTCATGCAAAAGCTCTAGTTGATGCAATTTAGAGTTTTTCAAAGCAACATTATGAGAATAAACTATTCTTTTATCAATATTTTCTACCTTTTTCAAAAGACTTTTAATTTTTTTTGTTGGGTTACCAAAAACAACATATTTCCAAGTAGACAAGTTCTCTCCTAAATCATGTAGATTTGCAGCCAAAGCTCTAGCTGGCTCACTTATAAAGTGATCCCAAGAGGTGTTAATCAAATCAATACAAGAGGCATTCTTCAACCAAGTATCATAGAATTTAAAGGGATATGAAGAACTAGAAAAACCATTTTCAAGAAAAGAAGCAAACAAATAGATTTATGATCGGATCCTAAAGCTACTTGATTAGTAAGAGAAGCATTGGGAAATTGAAGAATCCATTCAGGATTATGAAAAGCCTTATCTAATCCCTCTTGAATATTCTGACCTCCCTCCCTATGATTATTCCAAGTAAAAATATTTCTTTTAAAACCTAAATCCTCTAAACTAGACCTTTGTATGATTCTAGCATAAGTACTGACCTCTCTACTATTGAACGGCAATCCACCTTTCTTTTCAGAATGATCAAAAACCACATTAAAATCCCCTAAGAAAACCCAGGGCATATCAATTCTATTGACTCTAGAAGCAATTATTTCTAAAAAAAATCAAAGTCACAAGCTTTTCCGCCGGATACATACTTCCATGGAAACAAGTAAACAATCATTCTTTCATAGAAAAAATTGATTTGATAATCACATTTATCATATTTTTATTTGAATTCACTATTTCAAAGTTAAAACCATTCAGACAAGCAATTACCAAACCACCCTTTGTACCTGTTAGGAAAACTAGCCAATAGTTGTTTCATCAGAGGTTGTTGAGATTTAGTTTCCAAAATAAATAAAACATCAGGCTTCTCAAAATTTATCAAATGATTCAGGTGATTCCTAGTTAGTTTAGACCCACAACCCTGAGATTCTTCAGAATATTAGAAAAACATCGATAAAAAAGTAATAAGTATATAAAAACTTACAATTCTTTATAGAGATAAGTAGACTAACCTGTATAGCAGTTCCAGACAACAAAGCCCTTTCAATCACAGTATTAACAAAATTTTCTAACTCCCCCCAATTTGAACTCTAAATACCAGAACTCTTTCACCCCTTGCTACTTGAAAATACATTCTTCTAGACCAACGAACCATATCTTCAGGAATCCTTAAGCCCCCATAAGAAAAATTCAAATTAATATCTTTATTTAAGGAATTTGAGATTCTTATGATTCCTCGATTTGAAATTATCCCTTCTGATCTATCAATTTTAACTCTTTTTGAAAACTTTAAAACTTCTACATCTTCCTTCAGATCCCATTCCATCCTTCCTCTTTTGGAACCACACAAAAATAATTTAGAAATGAAGCTTTTATGAGTTTGAGCATGATGAATTTGAGAAGAAATATGTTTTCCTTTCCCTTTTCTAGGGATCAAGAAATTTTCCTCCGAATAGAAACCAGACATTTCACCTTTCCCTAATTCCTTTATATCTTCTCTTTCATTCTTTACTAAATTATATGATCAAGGAAAGATATTAACCCGACTAGTATGAAACGTGTCTGTCAGGTATATAGACTTGAGTCCCCCCAGCATAAGAACCTTTGGTCTCATCCCAAAACACTTCCTCTAAACCCATATCCTTTTGATGAACATGATCCATTTCATTTTCGTTGTACCCATCTTCCAAACTCGGTTCCATATGATACCCTTGAAGCGAAATGTTCTGATGACCTTTTTTTTTTCCGTTTACATAACAGTTTTCCGAGATCTCAGCAACATAGGATTTCCAACTATACTACCTGTTTTATTTCTAGCCTTTGGTAATACAAAAGCTCCAAACAATTGAGATGGAAAGGTTGGGGAAAAGTATAGATGAATTAAACCCACAGTTCCGAAAATCAAATTTCATAACATCCCATTCAGAGATCTAGAGAAAACCAAATCCTCATTAGACAATACCCGTCTCAAAAATTCTCCTAAAAAATCCCAAAATAAAACTTGAATCCGAAATACAAACAGATAGATGCCCGGGTGAAAAGACGAGAAGAAGCTAGATGACGATCCAAGGAAAGATGAGAAACGGTGCTAATACTGATATCGAAGTTCCACTTTGACCAGAACCACAATACCAAAAAAAATTACCTACTAAAAAACATCTCAGTAATTTGGATTGGAAAAAAAATACAAAATTAAAAACTTAACAATTTTATGAAACAAAAACCAAACAAAGTCAGATTAGAGATCAAAGGAAAAACAGACTATAAAGTGAAAATCAAGTATCACGGAATCAAGAAACACATAAACAAAGTCTAAAACCAGAATCACAGTAGCCCGAATCACCAGAAGAAGAATCACAGTCACAAGAATCGGTCTCAAGAACAATGATCGGTTACATGGAGTCAACTACCTAACTCAGGGAAAAACAACAAAACACTATTTTGCATTGGTTTGCATTTAAATACCCTTATTGGTACGCTTCGAGGAGGGTCGCAAATGGTTTTAGCTTTTTCTTCATTTTTCTTTTCTTAAATTTTCCTACTAAATTTGATTATATCAGATATGCACTCAATGATAGAATGATGATGGATAGGTTCTTTCAATCCAACTTACATAAAAATAAAGATAAAACAGGGCGGTCAGAATAAACTTGCCAGAAAACTAAGAAAATGCTTCCCCATGATGTGTCATGAAGATAATGGTCTATTTCCATAATAATGGGACCCCTGCTAACTCAAGGAGGAAGGGAAATGGTAACACATCACGAGAACAAGGGATTGGGGAGAAAAATAAGGAGTATCAAGCATTGTCGAACTAAGTAGCTAAAGATCAAAAATCTCAAATGAGTTTGGAAAGAAACGAGGATATGAATCATTGGAAGACGAATGATAGACACTACGAAACCCGGTTAACCAATTTCTAGTGACTAATGGACAACGCTAAGAATTAATGCATTTAGTTCAACTTTTTCGTGTTTATAAGTTGCAACTAACATAGTCCCCTAAGAGCATCCACAGTCATGCGACCAGACCAAAAGACCAAAGAGTAAAAATTTTACTCTTTACCCCGCCTGAAACGCAACGGTGGTAGAGTAAAATTTGATCCGGCGGTTGTCTAAGAAAGCGCCTGTCGTTGGGCGCACAGCTAGGTATACGTCTATTTTTACGGGCTTACGCCTGTGAAAACGCTTGGGTGGGGCGGACGCTTGATGAACGCTCGATGGGAGGCGTTACCCAAAAGAACGTCTGATGATAGACGCTCCCCTAGATGCACGCCCCAGAGACAGACGCTCTCTTAGACGAACGCCTGATGAAGCGGTATCATCGCCACACGCCCGGTCATTTTTATACACGTGCAGCTAGTTTGTGTGTGAAAAAGGACGGGCGCACGTTTAGCCATCCGCTTGATTCATCAGGCGCATTCCTAGACGAACGCGCGTCTCACAAGGCGGACGGCTGGGTGAACGCCTGATCGGGGGACCAATATATTACCGCACAACTCTCTTCTCCTCTCCACAGTTTCATTTTCTCCTGAACACTTCACAAACAGACGCACTCCAATCAACCGCCTACCACTCCACTTCCTAACCCATATCTCCCTCCAAATCAAGCTCAACCTCTTTTCGAATTTACAAAAGCTTGGCAGATTTGATACCAACTAATCTAAGTTAGGATTATTTCAAAGCAAGCAAGGTAATAAACTTAAACTTTGAAAGACCAAAGAGTAAAATTTTACTCTTTACTCCGCCTGAAACGCAACGGTGGTAGAGTAAAATTTAATCGGGCGGTTGTCTAAGCAAGCGCCTGTCATTGGGCGCACAGCTAGGTATACGTCTATTTTTACGGGCGTACGCCTGTGAAAACGCTTGGGTGGGGCGGATGTTTGATGAACGCTCGATGGGAGGCGTTACCCAAAAGAACGTCTGATGATAGACGCACCCCTAGATGCATGCCCCAGAGACAGACACTATCTTAGACGAACGCCTGATGAGGCGGTATCATAGCCACACGCCCGGTCATTTTTCTACATGTGCATCTGGTTCGTGTGTGAAAAAGGACGGGCGCACACTTAGCCATTCACTTGATTCATCAGGCGCATTCCTAGACGAATGCGCGTCTCACCAGGCGGACGGCTGGGTGAACGCCTGATGGGGGGACCAATATATTCCCGCACAACTCTCTTCTCCTTTCCACAGTTTCAGTTTCTCCTGAACACTTCACAAACAGACGCACTCAAATCAACCGCCTACCACTTCACTTCCTAAACCCATTTCTCCCTTCAAATCAAGCTCAACCTCTTTTCAAATTTGCAAAAGCTTGGTAGATTTGATACCAACTAATCTAAGTTAGGATTATTTCAAAGCAAGCAAGGCAATAAACTTAAACTTTGATATAAACTGTAATTGATTTCATAGGTTTAGATTATAATTTATTAAGATATCTCATTTTCGCAGGAGTCGCGGTTACACTAAACACGTGCAACATGCATTTAAACCATTAGGTGGCCCCAACGGACGAGTTATGTCTCGTGAGGGTTTACAAAGAAATATACCCACAAAACCTATAATCAAACCTTCAACGGGTCGTATGACGCCCTGGATGACGATCTAAACATCTTTGAAGAACAATCAACACAAAAGGGTTGTATATTTCCATCACCCTTAGGATATCGAAATGAGGTTGGTACCTGAAATCTGAACCTTTCCATCTTCTCCATTCCTCCAAAGATCTGTCAACAACTTCATCATCAGTTTCATTCCTAATTCTTCTTTCATTCACCTTAGCGGTTAAAGTTGAAAATTGTAGTACTGCCCTACCTATTTCCTGAAATCGACAAAAAATGCTTGCTCTGTTCCGGTTATTGGGTTACCGGTTTCATTACAAAAGTTAGGATGGATATGTTCTAACCATTCCATGCTCATTGAACCATTCTCCGATGTTCATGACCCCTTGCTGGATAATATATGTTTCGACAAAGGATAAATCTTCCTCTATGGTAAAATTCTCTCCATTAATACTAAAATTTTCGTAAGCCATAATTATGAAAAGGAGAGATAAAAATAATCTTTGTATTAGGTTATTTGAAATGTCAAAGGTGTGGTTTCGAAATGGGAACGAAAGGGTATAAATTCATTTATAGGTATATTAAAATACAAATCAAAATATAGCCGTTGATCAACGGTAATAAATCTCAACGACTAACTGAGTAGGCGCTCGCTTAGAGTAACGCCCCACACACAGGCGTTAATCCAGCCGAACGCCCACTACAGGCGTTAATCCAGCCGAACGCCCAACACAGACGTTAATCCAGTCGAACGCTTGATTACCATGCGTGCTTCTGGCGTTATGCTTCATTGGACGTCCGCTTGGGTGAACGCCTGATGGGAGGGACTTCTGGTTCAAGCCCGTCTTATGAAACACATGTCTAGTTAAACGCCTGGCAACATACGGAGACCCAGCATTACGCACGGCTATAATTGGGTTTGGTCCAGTTCTGGGATCATTTTTGATCCCAAACAGTAAAAATTCCGGATCATAAGACATATTTACTCGCCCCACTACGCTTGGATTTGGACGGACCAAAAACCAAATTTGGTTTTGGTCTGTCTTTTACTCCCACCACTGTGAAAGCTCTAAGCTCTTTACAATTGCTGGGCCCACTCCTATCTCATCATGTTTTGGCTATACATGTCCAAGAATCAACAACTGTTTCTGTAATGCAGTTCACTGATCCAAATCATGATATCCTTTTCTTCTCTTTTTTTTTTTTCCGAAAAAGAGGCTAACCTCACTTGATATATAGATACTGCCGATTTAGAAAATCAGAAACCTTGCATAAATTTTTCAAGATCACAATACCATCATCCAAATTATAATATCTCACCAATTCTTGCCTAGCAATTCTAGCTCTTCAGACCTAAGAACAATTACGGAGGACCAATTATGGGCCAAACTGATTTTGAAAGCAAACAAGAATGTATCATTGCACAAAGCAATGACTGGATCAAATCCAACCCAATGTTTATCAGAACATGTAAATCATGATATCCATATGCAATGGCAATTCATCATAATCTCTGGAACTAAGTGTAGGGACAAAATATCCGAGATGAGACACATTTGGTAGCTCGCTTAGAATTATTGATATGGATGTCTAATGAGCAGTTGGTAGCTCGCTTAGATGGCTATTGTTTGAATACTACTGGGCCTACGGTTTGAGGAGATAGAGAGATGGTCATTCTCAAAACCTAGCTTTGGTGCATCGTGTCTGATCTAAGCACAACAATACGCAAACTTTGTAATTTGTTATATGGACCGACATCCATTTATTCCTGCTAGACAAAAGCTGGTTAGGTCCTTGGTTTATGTAGCCAAGCTAACCAACTTGACGGGTAATTTCATTAAAAGGTTCAATAGTCACACAACCAGATGATACACTAAGCAACTTAGAATTTGCATTTGTACTAACCAGTTAAAAAAATGAAGAACAGAAATACAACAATGCAACATGCAAGTTGCAAATGCACTAATGTGGTAAGCAATGTGAATAAAGGTTGTTTAAAAATCCAATTCTTCATAAAACAGTGGCCATTATACTGTTGTCTAGCAATTGCATGAACCTAGAGAACGAAAAGGTATGAGAGATGGTACCCGTTAACCTCCTTGGTGCTGGATCAAATTTTTTAGTATGTTCAACTTCGGTGGATCCCAAAATCTCTGCAGTTATCATTGGCCAAAGTTAGTGGCCAATCACAGATTCACAACTATGATATAGGAGAAACGGAAAGACATTGTTAGACTTCTCCTCCACTTATGCTTTGCTCTTTAGTCGGCTTTATTGGGCAACCATCTAGCACCTGCCACATAAAGGAAAAGACACAATTTTCTTGGTCTTAAATCTACAATGATTAAAAAGGGGAAAAAAAGAATAATAAAAATGACCATACAAAGTACTTGAAAGACAACTCTATTAGCACAACATATGAGAGAACTGATTTACCAATGGCTTTCTGAAAATGTAAGGACCTGAATTAGTTTCTTCAAAAACAGTCAAATGCCCGTCTCGCCTTCAAAAACCACGTCCCCATCTTGATATTTGCCAAAGATACGAGTTATTTTGCTACAGAAAACATATCCAATGCACCAATGAGCAGAACCCACCGTGTATCTGGTCAAATATATCCATTGCCTTTAAGGAAAACAAATCTTCTTCGCGAACAGCATAGAATTCAAAGACAGGTTGCCATAACAGCTCTAGTGTTCACACCCCACCTACATGACCTCGTGAAATAACAAAAGAAAGGAAGACTACAATCTGATTAGGGTTCCATATCACCAAAAGCCACCACAGGTACAAGATCCATCCCTAAAATGGTGAAACCTATTGGTGTCCCTCACAATAATTTGCCTCCCTGAGATTCTTGATGCGAGCATAATGAATGTATGGCAGTCCCTACAGATCCGAAGGTTCTTTTTTATCCTGTTAGGCACACCAAAAGGTAGAGCTATTAGCCCAAAAGCAAGAGCTAGCTTCTCACTGTGGTACTTCAAGAGTTCCTCCTTCCGTTCCTCTTCCATGTCGTGGAGATCACTTTCAGTCTCAACCTTGTAATTCAGCTTCTTCATCTCTGCTGCTAAATCATCTAACTTTTCATAAATCTCTATAATTCTCGGATGGTTTCCATCCGCCGCAACAAATGCGTAAACTCTGTCTCTAATCTCAATCCAACTCTTTCACATTTCCTTCTTCGCCCCACTATCCTTGAAAAGTTCCTTGATCCTGCAACTTTATCCCATTTTCTATTAGCTGCATATATGATTGATAACAGGACATGATTTCCCGCATTATCGGGTTCAATCTCGAAAAGATTTTGCTGCAACCTCAGCCAACTCGAGGTTCCCATAAATCCTGCAAGAACCTAGCAGTGAACCCCATATAGAAGCAGTTGCCATGCATGCATAGTGCTGAATATTGGGGTGTACTTTCTGATCTTGCATCATCAGCTCAAAATATCTTTGCCCTATATCAACCAAACCCATATGACCACATGCAGATAAAACAGAAACATAAGTAATTTCATCAGGATGTATAGTCATCTGCTGCATTTTTTCGAACAGAATCATGGCCTCCATGGAGCGAGCATGTCTAGAGAACCCTGATATCATTGCATTCCACAGGACAACATTCCTATCTTCAACACCTGAAAACACTGAGTAGGCTTCCTCAATGCTTCCGCATTTTGCATACATATCTATGAGAGAGGCAATCACGAAGTTGTTACTACCAAAACCAGTTTTTACTAACACCACCTGAACCTGGTTCCCTTCAATCAAAGCCGCCAGACTTGCACAAGCACTTATAACAGCTGAAAGCATAAACTGAGTGTGTCCCAATCCCATTGTATGGATTCTATAAAATAAGAATAGGGCTTCTTCAAAAAGATTGTTCTGTACACATCCTGCTATAACTGAACTCCATGTTACAGCACTCTTATTCGCCATGCAACGAAAAACCTTAAGAGCATCTATGATCATACTGCACTTGGCATAAACATCAATAAGTGCGGTACCTACAAAAACATTGGAATCCATCGCAGTCTTTAAAGCAAATGCTTGTAACTGTTTGCTCTCACCGGCTGCTGATTTTGAAGCACATGTGCACAGGATACTTGACAGAGTGAATTCGCTTGGTAATGTTCCTTCTATTAACATCATTTTGAAAAGTGCCAAGGCTTCTTCTTCTAGTCCATGTTGAGTAAGCAGACTAATCATGGTGTTCCATGAAACTATGCTTCGTTGAGGCATTCTATTAAAAACTAGCCTTGCAGAGTTAATAAGCCCACATTTAGAGTACATATTGATGATGATGTTACACGTTCGAGTGTCTGACTGCAAACCTGCTTGAATCACTTGCCTGTGGTAAATCTTCCCCTCTCTAGCTATCTTGTTCCTTGCACATCTTTGCAACCGATATTGCAAACCCAACGCCTCTGTACCACCTGCAAAATCCACTGAAGCTCTTTGTGACAACTGTTCCTCTGGTTCAGATTTAGTAATGGATGATAGGCCTCTATGAGGAAAGCAAAAACAAGTGGAATGTTCTCTGAATTTCCTAAGTGAAGTTTTCTTGATTAAAAAAAAAATAGTATTCTATACACCGCTTATAGAAATCAAAAGCTTCTCTAACTAATCAACTGGCATCATATGTTTCATTTTTTTTGTTTGTTGAAAAATAACTAATATAGTCCTTTTATAAAGGATCAATCAGATCTCTTTGGGGGGTCTTCCAGCTGTTGAAATTTAGGATCATCCTTCCCTGACATGACTTGCTGTACGCCTTCTTGATACCCTTGTATGAAGCTCTTGAGAGCATCTCTATAAGAAGATGCCCTTGTCATGTAGACACGTTGTAAAGCAGGCCTTAGAGTTTCCATTCCCCCTCTGGCAGCAACTGCTGTTTGTTTAATACGATAAGAAACTAACATAAGAGACAGGCTTGTAAAGACATAAACCAAAAAACTGGGCACACAGCATTAAACAATAAATGGTAAGTTTATCACAAAATTTAAAACCAGTAAATTGTTAGTAAAGATCTGAATGCAGTTTATAAGAGAAGCCCACCAAGATCCTCCAATGTGGAAGGTTCTTTATCTTTTATTGTTGTATTTACTCCATCAGGTTTATCTGTGAACTCATCATCCTTTTGTAGTCATTTGGCCGAAGATCAGGACCAATATCCCTTACCCAGCTTGTTGCATAGAGCCTAGATGCTTGCTTCAAAACCTAGTGCACAATAAATAATCCATAATAACCACCAAATTCCTACACATTTCTAGCAAACCAAAATGACGCGTCCCAATAAGATTATACTTGTCATCACCCATATCTATAACAGCTAAAAACACTCAAATCAAGCTAACATTAACTGAGAAATCTTTAAAAGTGACTTTCATGGGCGGGACTTAACAGAAAGAAGCAACCTCACACAACATAACAAAGGTTACGACTATTACAAAGGTTATAAAGAGAAACAGAATACTTACATAATATCGTTCCTTCCAAGTTAATTTTCTTCGCTTTTTAATGTGAGGGGGATCAGGCAAAGATGAAGGGAAGGCCATTTGTTTCAAATCATATCGAACATAATTATATGCTTTGCAGCACACGACCTTCAACTTCATTTTGCTGTGTGATAACCCTGGACGAGAACCCATGACAAAAAAAAAATGATCGAATAGGTATAATTGCTTTTTTTGCATCCCAAGATGACAAACTTAGTTAGCATCAAAACATACCAACACTATGTAATTTCAAGAAAATAACCCCGCATTTTTTAGGGTTTCAGTTCGTTCTACTTATAAAAATTCAACATAATTATTCACCAGTATTCAAACAATTAGGGAAAGGAGCTATTAACTTTCAATGATCAGTGGTAAGCAATCTGGAACAATAAGAGGAGAAAAGGTCTTGAGTTAGCGATTATGTTGTTATGTTCTTGCATGAGCTGTGACGCAAAGGATACACGTCATCTTATAGAATATGGATTTTGATTTTCCTATGTTACATTTTCCAGTTATTTCATATAAGTGGCATATCCTAGCTTTTAAGCCTCTCTCTCTCTTTTATGCTGTATACGCTACGCCAAGTCCTACTGCAAAACCTTACAATATATTGTCCAAATACTAATGTCGTTGTCCGTGTGGCAGGTCTAGGGGAAAGAGGAAAGGCACTGGAGTGTTTAGTCTTTGTTTTGTCTACAAGGGGGCAGCCAGCCTAATGCACCAAATTATTTTTCTTGCTAATTGCCTATGCGAGGCTATTGTTGAGGGAATCCAACTCAAGCCAATTGACAATTGCACCAAATTATAAGGGCACACGAGTACTGAAAAATGCACTGAGGACTTTCAGAAATTACCAATAGTCACTGACTATTGGTCATGTTGTTAATGCTTACAATATTTCCTAGCTGAGCTTAAGATGTAGTTTCCTTCCTCTTGGGTTAAGCGATTTCAAATGACAAGTTGCTAAAGTTCAATGACAAACCTAGATTAGTTTCTATTCTGTAACAAAATTCATACCCGAGTATGAAGTTGAAATGCACCATGTCAACAAATTGATAGTTCAAATGTTCTGTTGTTCATTCCTCAATTCAGAGGAGAGTTCAAAGGAATCAAAACCACAGCGCAGAACCTCATTACAAAAGCGACACAACAAATTAGAGACATGATTCATTATTTCTTTGCAAACAGAATTAGACCCACTGTAGTTATTAGTTAAAAAAGAGAATTTGAACTATATTAGGAAGGATTTCAGAGTGAATATGAATTTCCTAATTATAAATATCAGTGTGAATACGAATTTCCTGATTATAATTTGAATTATACACCCCCAAACATTTAAAATATCAGTGGGGCAATAAAATAAACAGTTGGGGGATTTCACAAAAAATAAATAAAAAATCAAAGAGGAGAGAAGAATTGATAACATCTTCACAACCAATCTTAGATACTACAACATCTACAACAGATAAAACTAATCGAACAAATACATACATGATGTTACCAACAGAAAAATGAAAACCCAAATTGAAGTAAATTACCTGATTTTGAAGTCTTCAACTTAGAAAATTGATAGATGAACTCACTAATTGCACAAATCTAGCGTTTTAAAAGATCCCCCAGATGATTGAACGATTGATTATAAGGTTTCTCGTCTCTTCAGTTCAGTCAGCCGTTTATATCTCTTGATAGAACTGAAGAAAATGAGAAGAACTTGATATAAACTTTGTTAAAATTTAAATTAAAAAAAATAATCATTTTTTTTATTTTTACTTAAAATAATCCGTTTATATAAATATTACTAAACACCCATAGTGAATTATGGGCTACCATAATTTATTTGTTTTTTGTATACCAGGGCTACTACCATGATTACTGATTATGAACTGATAATCAATTAAAATGATTATAATACTTCTTTCGTATTAATTTAGTCAATATATATTAGGATTTTATATATCTTTTAGAAGTATTTATTATAGTTTTTATTTTTTATTTTTTTTATAATTTATCATTAATTTGGAATTAGTTCGTAGTTTAAAAAAATGTGTAGATTCAATTTTATAAACACCATTCTTAAATATTTCATATATATTTTTACTTTTGAATTAAGTGTTTTCTCTAGTACAATTAAAATGACTCAGGATCGTCTACACCAAAAAGTCCTCTACACCTATATCCCCGCCAATAAATAGCTGCCACATGTTCATTTTTCAACTGTTAAAATCAGATTTTTAAGTATCCTAAAATTGTTTAAATTAAATGATTTTTAGAGAGATAAGAAAAGAAAATGGTTAGCTTTCCGTAATTATTGCAAGGGCTGCATAGGAACCGTCTTGAAAAACCGAACCCGCCTGAACCTGATATAAACACGGATTTTTAAACCGAACCCGTCCGTAGCGGGTTGGTATACGGTTTTCAAAATCAAATTTCCGTTCATGATAGTTCGGTTTACGGGTTTAGTATAAGAACCGACCGAACCCGCCCATATAAACGGAATTTTTTTGGTCATTGATTGACATCACTTTGATTAATCATAGCCCTCTATTTTGATTGGCCATTGTACTTTGTTGATTGCTTCCATGACCATAACTTTCAGTTTCCTGTTGTTTTCGATAATCAGTACTACAAGGCATTTTAGTTTTTATGCCAGTTTCTTCAGAACTAGTCTGAAAACTCCAACTTTTGATGTTTTGCTGATCATTTAATTCCCCCTTTACTTGAAAACTTAAGTCTGAACTTTTACTCATCATGCTTTTATCCTTTAAAGAAGATGAAGAAGAAAATAAACCAAAACTAAGAGATAACGAAGTGGGTGATGATGGACAAGAAGACAGAAAGTTGATCTCTTGAATTTTTTTTCTAAAACAACTACTTTCATCACCACCACTTGATTTTTAAAGATTTTGTTGTGGTTGTTGTAAAGTCATTTTGATGATCAATATTAGTAAAAAATTAACTGAGTAGATTTAGACTAGTTCCTAAAGAAAGAAAGCAAAAATTAACTCATTACTAAAAAACAGGTAGATATTCCTACTTTAACATTACTAGTTTGCTACTAGTGTATATACTTACAGTTGGTACCAATTTTGATAAATGAAAACTTGTTATATGGTGAGAAGAGGTTGTTTGATCTTGAGCGTTTTCATTTAATACATTTTTCTCTTATAGAACTTGTTAGAAAGAAGCATTAAAAGCAGAAGAAGAATAAACAAAGAGAACATAAGAGATGGGATTTATAATACGGTTTAACCCGTAAAAAAACGAACCCGTCCGAACCCGATTCGGATCGGTTTGAAACCGACCCACCTATGGATGAATTGGTAGTTGATTTTAATTTTTCAAAACCGCATATAGACAGATTGGTAGTTGGTTTTAGTTCAAAATCGAACCGACCGTCCGTTATGCAGCCTACTCTTTCCTCTCATCCCATATTCCTTATATCGTAGCATAGTGTGGGACTGATTGACGAGCACTTTTTATTCTCTTAAACCTTCAAATTCATTATTGTTTTGTTTAGTTTACGAAGCCTCCACCTCCTCCTCCCCTTCCACCTCCTTTGCAGGTACTCTTTTCCATCTTATTTTTGTTTTGTCCGTCCAAACATATTAATTATTTACACAAACAATATTGTTTCACAAATTATATTAAAGAGTAAATATCAGAAGATACTATGATTCTATAAACTAATACAAAATTAATCGAAACTATATACGGTATTATTTTTATCTAATTATGATTGATTTTTGTTAAGACTAGTCCCATATTGGATGGAGAATTAAAGATTGTGGGGTTTATAAACCTTGGGCAACCCTAACCTTATAAGCCGGTTTTCGAGGTTAGTTAGGCCCATGGACTTCAATATGGTATCAGAGCCAGGTTCAGGCGCTAATACGTGGGGTGTAGGCCGAATGACTGATCACTCGTATATAGGTCCACGTGTTAAGCCAAATGACTGGCCTTACACGTGAGGGGGCGTGTTGAGATTAGTCCCACATTGGATGGAGAACTAAAGATCCTGCGGTTTATAAGCCTTAGGCAACCCTAACCTTGTAAGCCGGTTTTCGAGATTAGTTAGGCCCATGAACTTCAATAATTTTTATGCATATTGTAACCTTTATTTAATATTTTTTTTCTTTTTTGTTTTGCAGAACCCATTTTATGAAGACGAATGTGCCGAAGTTGGATCTCCATACGTTGTAGATTGGATTTTGATAAAGATATAAATGTAAATTGTATGTACCTGAAGCATGCTATGATGATGAAATGGCTAATCATGTAAGTTTTAATAAGTGTGTTGATTCGGTACACTCTAAAATTCTTAAAGAACAAATTCCAGTAATTGGTATGGAATTTGAAACAGAAAATGGAGCATTTAATAATGGAAAATTAAAAGACAAGTTTATATTTCTTCGGCTCCAGGTAAAAGTGGCAAAGATAAGCGTGATGCTAATATTAAAAAAACATCATGCAGAGACAAGATTTGATTGCTTAGCAAGGATGAAAATTAGTTTGACACAATCAAGTAAGTATGTCGTTGTCGATTTTTATGCTAGTCATATACATATCACCACAACTCCCAGCAAGTCTCACTTATACAGATCTCACTGGAGTATGAGTATTGCTAATATAACACAAGATGATATGGATGATGCGTCAGGAATTGCTCCTAAAGAAACAACAGAATTTTTAAGTAAACAATCTGGTGGTCGTCACAATCTTGGATTTATGCTCGGTAGATTATAAAAATTGTCTACGCTCTAAGCGAATGATAAAAATGAGAACAGAAGATACATGCGGTGTGTTAGAAAATTTACAAAGATGCAACCAAATGATCCTAATTTCTTTTCTACTATTCAAGTAGATGAAGATGATTTGATAACAAACATATTTTGGGTTGATGCGAGGATGATCGTAGATTATGATTACTTAAGTGACGTGATAAGTTTCGACACTATCCACGGAAAAAACAAAAGCGGAAGACCTTTTTCCATGTTTGTTGGAGTAAATAACCACATAAAAACCATTATTTTTGGTGATGCTTTATTATATGATGAGACTGCATTAACTTTCATATGGCTATTTGACATTTTCGCTCAAACTATGTCTGGAAAGAAACCAAAAACTATTTTCACTAACCAAGATGCATCAATAGCTAAAGTATTGGCTTCACAATAGCCAAAATCATGTCATAGGTTATGCATTTGGCGCTTGTTTCAAAATGCTGCAAAACATCTTAACCATGAATTACATAAATTTAATAAATTCACGAAGGATTTTGCTAATTGTGTATATGATTACGAAGATGAAGAAGACTTTACTGATTCTTGGAAGAAGATGCTCGCAAAATATAATCTCAACAACAATAATTGGTTAAAAGTGTGATTTATTTAAGGGGAAAATGGGCGTTGATCTGTGGGTCGGACACTTTTTATACAGAAATGACCACTACCAAACGTAGTGAAAACTTGAATAGTTTATATATATATATATATTAGTAAAAATATGATTTAGTGTAATTTTTTTGCATTTTGGGAGATTGGTTGAAGCTCGTCGTTATGACTAATTAAAAATGGACTTTAAAGCAAATCAAAGTTATCTTGCAATGATATTTTCGGTGAAGATTTTGAAGCATGCTGCGGCGATATATACACTGTTTAAGCCAAAAATTCCTTTTGCTAAACAACCAATCAAACTCTTGGATACAAGTTAAATAAATGTAAACGAATAACAAAGAAACATCCTTTTAAGTAATAAAGAATCATCTTTTTCATAAATTGTTTAAGCTCAATACAATAGATCATCTTGGTTTTGCAATTTCTGGGTTTATAATCTTTACACTTTTCCATTCAAT